>OVAN01006592.1:0-21054 GCA_900406275.1 Anastatica hierochuntica
TATGGTTCCCCTAGCATTCCCCACCTCACTGAGTGACTCCCAAGTTGCTCATCCCCCTTTTTCCTTCTTCCAGGTATGGCTAACGAGTAGTCGGATGAGCTGGACGAGACTGGTGCTGTTTTTGGGGTTTTATTTGTCTTTGAAATATAATTTATTTTATTTATTTATGCGGTTTCAACTCGGTTTATTTCGGTTTACTTGAATCCTGGTTTTTATTAGTTTAGTTTATTATTAATCAAGTGGAGTTACTTGAGTTGCAAGTTAGGGTAAGTGACACGCCGTTCTCGGGTTAGGATGAGACGGGTGTTACACAATTGTTGAGGGTAATTTTATTCCCTTAGAGTCTAACCTTAGCTAGATCGAGGGCATATAGATAACCCCCTTACTTTGATGTGTTAACCAAGGCCTAAGCCAAGAACACACAACAACGCCAAGGCCACGAGCTAAGGCTGAGCGAATATTCCCTAGGATATAATTCGAATTTTAGAGATAAAAACAATTTCCTTATGGAATTATGAAAATATTTGTTATGATAAAGATAGACTCGAAACTAGAAATTCTTAATAAAGAATATGGAAAAACTCTCATTCAAATACTATAAAGAGAAAGGGAAGAACACAAATTCAATGATCAGAAACTCATTACTCAATACTAATACATTGTAACCGATTTCTTTACAAAGTCGATAAAGAATTTTTTACATGTATTGTTCTTGTTCTCTTTCCCCTAAAGAATATCTCAAAAAACCTCTAAACTAAGATCATAATTTAAAAGATAACTTTTTTAAAAGCTTGATTTGATTTTTTGCTTTTGCAAAAAATCAAATCTAAACTTTAAATATAAAATTTTACAAATCTCAAAATGAATGAAGCTTTTTTGGAGATGCACTTTGTGAGGACCATGAAGTTTTGTCCGTAAACACTCTCATGAATCTCTAAGTACCACCTCACATACGTCACATGCTCCAGACATATCAATAAATGTCGAGAATCTTGATGATCAGATGGTTACAAAGGGAACATGATCCTCGATTGAGCCAAACCTCTCGAGAGCAAACTCTATAAAAAGTGTGTCCACATGGGATAAACGCCACGCCTTTCTTCCTGATCATTTACATGCAACGTATTCAATCATTTCCTTTATTTACTGTTAATATCTCTGTTTCCTTCCCCTCAACGACCGCCGTTCTTCAAGCAATCTCATATGCGATACCTTTGATGGCGTCAAACGCTGTGATGTTGCGAAATTCATACCCGACTTTAACGGCCCGACCCGAAAATGAGTCCAGTTTCATATGTTCTATCCTTCTCTTGCGCGAGTGTTACTGGATAATCAGAGACCCTAGGTTTGTCCACATAATAAGATTTTTTTGAATCCTAGCTATTCCTTCAGAGTCCATTTCCTTCTCCTAGTTCGATCGAGACCGCCCAACTGTAGTCGGAGCAAATCCAGAAATGTCATCGTCTGAGGTGTTCCGATTTAGTTTGACACGTCTCGACTCGAACTTCTCTTATTATCGACTCAATTACAAATACTAAGAAGATATTCACTTATATAATACGAGAAGGTGATTACAAGAAAAAGACATAGGAATGGATTATGAACGAAGCATCCGCCATTGAAGAACCCTATAGGGAGAACGAGAGAGGAGAGTGTTTGTTTCGGGTTTTAAAAGCATATTCTGTTTCTTCTGAATTATGACTGGATTCATAATAATTTATCATCTCTTTATAGACCCTCAGACAGAATTTCCATGGGTCATTTGCTAAAATACACTAGAGTTTGAAGTCAAACACAAACATACCCTATTCATCTTCTCTTTTTCAAAATTCCTAGATTTTCCTATTAAAAATTTCGGTAATAACAAAACTACCATTATGTTTTTTATTTATTTTGCAGAAAATTAAGCAAAAAGTAAATGACCAAAAAACAGAAAAATCCTTATGTATTCAAGAAAATGTCATTGTTATCAATATTCAACAACAAGACAACCACCAATGCCAGAGAGTTAATCGAGCTGTTGCACCAGTTTTTTCGCATTAAAGCTCAAGAATAAAGCTCGCCAAACGTTACAAGTGTTATCTCTCCTCTTTGTTCCTTATCTCCGCCATTTTCAAATCAAAATTTCAATAAATCGTTCAATCGTTCAACAAACACGACTAGGCTTGCTAGGTTTCAGAGATATTTGATGTTCCGGGGGCTCGACGAGGCTAAAAATGACCTCAAAGCGGAAAACGGTAAGATTTCTAGCATATCATCGATTTTCATATCTAAATAGTATTTCAGACTTCATATAAGGTCTAATGTGAATCGAAAAGTTAATGTCAAGTTTGTTCGGGTATTTTGCAATTGACTTTTACGCTAATCAGACCCTGCCTGAAGTTTGGAAATTTCAACGCCAAAAACAAAGCTAGATCAAACTTCTCTAAGAAGTCTAATATACAAAGAGGCTACTTTTGCAATTGATCGAAATTAGCCAAAAGTTTAACTTTATATTCAAACTTCTTATGTAGTTATAATAAAATCGATTACATTTAACCAGAAATTGACTTTATCAGATTGTTAATGAAGTCTGATAAGAAAAGAGGATAGTTTTAGTGTTTGACCGAAAAATTCAAAGACTGATACGAGGTCCAAGATTAAGGAAAGAAATCTCATACTCCATTTTAAGTCTGAAATACCTAAAATTTGTCAGACTGCAACATAAGTCTGAAGTACGAGATTTGGCCAAACCCGAGTTTTCTCAACAACCTTATCTTGAGGTATGAAGTTACTGATAGACTGCACAAGAAGTCTGAATTTTTTCAGACTTCTATAAGAAGTAAGACGGGAAAAAGTCAACTTTGGTCAATTGCAAAACTACCTCATCCATTACTTCAGACTTCGGCAAGAAGTCTGATAGTAAAAGTCAACATTTGGTAAATTGAAAAATACCAATTTCTCCATGTCAAACTTCTTTTGCAGTATGACAAAAAGTGAACGTTTTAGTCAATTGCAAAAATACCCTAAAAATTTAACAACTCATACTGCAAAATAAGTCTAAAAATGTTTGACATCTGGGGCAGTCTGACCTACATTTATTGTAATTGCAATAATACCCATCTTTTCAGACTGCAATAGGGGTCTGATGGTAGCATTTCATCAGACCTCTATTACATTTTGATATCCATTTTTTTTTTAAAACGTATTTTTGGTACTATTCTAATGAATTTTTCTTGATTTTAATTTTTATAACGTGTTTTAGATGTATCTTTTTCTACTGTGTTAGTTTGACATGTTTATGTATGGTAATTTTTTTAATCAATTTTTGAAGTATATTAGTAAGTAAGCTTATAAATTCAGAGTTTTCAAAGAAGTCTGACATTTGAATGTTGGCTAATGTGGTTTATACATGTTTTTTTCTTTTGAAGATAATGGTTCAGTTACTCGTTGTTTATGGAGAATGGGTATTGAGAGACCGCACTTCGAATTTTTTGGTTATTAATCTCAAAGGAGGGTGGATGTTCACTTTGCGTGATTGTTGTACACATCGTGAACTTATTGCGATCGCACAAGATGATTATATGCTGGACAAGAAAACTAACTTGGTTGAGTTATTATATCCATTGCTCGAAATCATGTTGAAATAAATAGGTCTGGATAGCCCTCCTATTTATGTCACAAATGATAGACAAGTACAAATCATTCACAAGTTAACTAGCATGCATTTACTTCGTCATTGTGTCTCTAGTCGATCTGGTATGGATATTGAGAGTAAAGATGACGTGAATGGAGATTCGGTTGTTAATGAAGATGAATGTGAAAACCTAGAAGAAGATGAATGTGAAGATGAAGATGAAGATGAAGATGAAGATGAAGATGAAGATGAAGATGAAGATGAAGATGAAGATGAAGATGACGATGACGAAGAATGGAAATAGGAAGACAGAGATGAAGGATCTGTTTGTGGTGGGGTTGGTGGGGGTGATGATGTTGTTGGTAGTAAAGATTATAAGAACTATGAGTTGGATGATGTTGCAAATCGATTTCTTGGATGAGGGAAGTTATGGTTTGATGGTATCTTCATTCACGTGTGCTTTTTATAACAAGTAGGATTTAAAATCAAAGTTAGGATTGACCGCAATAATGTAAAAATTTGCATACCAAGTAGATAGTCTGACAAGAAGTTGTATATGGCTCATGTCATGTGGAAGGAAGCAAGTGGAAGATTCAAGCGGCTGTGAAGAACGAACCAAACAAGTATTGGATTATGATCAATAACAAAGTCCATATATCTTCAGTAGCGAACTTGATTTCTGTGCGTAAGCGTTATACACCTAAGTATATTGAGTGGCTGTTTGTTGAATGCATGGTATAAATGATGGGATTACACCAAAGCACATCCAAGCATCTTTGAAGAAGCAACTTGGTATTAAGATGACCTACAAAACTTCATACAGAGCATTGTTACATGCCCAAAAGTTGGTGAGGGGATCACCAAAAGATGGATACGAGAGACTACCTTCTTTATTGCATGGATTAAAAGAAGCCAACCTAGGAACAATCAATGCTCTTGAACTTGATGAAGATAATAGATTTAAATATCTATATCTAGCATTTGGAGTTTCCATATATGGGTTTAGACTTCTAAGAAGAGTCACTATGGTGGATGGTTCTCATCTCACGGGAAAGTATGGTTGTGTTATGCGGGTTGCGACTGCACAAGACAAAAATTTCAAGATATTTTCGTTGGCTTTTGGAATATTAGACTCAGAGAATGATGTTTTGTGGGAGTGGTTTTTCACTAAGCTGAGACAATGCATTACAGAAAACAAAGATTTAGTCATAGTTTTTGATAGGCACAACTACATAGAGAATGCATGTGCAAAGATATTTCATTTGGAAAAGCGAGGGATATGTTATTATCATCTGTAAAAAAACATAGTCACCAATTTCAAGGGAAGGCATATGCTTTACTTAGTGAAAAACATGGTGTATGCGTATACTTTGTACAACTATAACCGATACATGACCTCGCTACGAGCGGTAAATCCTGAGCTTGCTGATTACTTGGAGGAGGCAGATCCGAGTCTATGCTCACGAGTTCACTTTCATGGTTAAAGGTACAATCCTGAGCTTTTTGATTCCTTCTTAGACGTCTTCTGCAGTTTGAAATTATACCTGTTAGACTACTTATGCAGTCTGAAGTTTATTTGTTAGTCTAGAAAAGGTGTCTGACGTTATACTTTTTTCTCCTTCTCACATGCACTAACATATTCACTTCCGTGGTGATATATATAAAGAAGAACAACATTGTTGAATCTATAAACTCCACACTTAAGACAGCATGAGGCTATCCCATATCATTCCTTTTTGAGTTCATACAAGAGAAGCTAGGCACGTGGTTTTCTAAAAGGCAGTTAGATACAATGAGTCTCACAACAATATTTAGTCGAGGACTTGCATACTTGATGGTTATTCATGAATATTATGCGGACATGATAATGATGGAATGCATAAACGGCTATGGATTATTTGTTAAGGGAGGACATAGTGATTTTATTGTCTACTTGGAAAATCGTACGTGTCAATATAGAGTGTGAGATTACGAGAAGATATCTTGGTCACATGCCATATGAAATGCACCAGAACTTCAGCTACACACGTCTACGTCTGTGTGCCCATCTTATGAAGGGACTATTTGTTCACTAGATACTCGCGGAACATCTACCAAAAGAATTCTTCCATTCCAGCTCCTAAAACAGAACTTGTCCTTCTGCCTCTCATCAGGCATCTTCTTAGAAGACAGAATAAGTCAAGATTTCAAAGTTGGTTAGAAATTGCGAAGTGGAAGGGCAAAAACCGCGGAAGCTGCACGAGCAATATAGTTGTTCAAATTGTAAACAACCAGGTCACAAGCTACCTAACTATGTAAGATTCATGAATTTACTTTCACTTTTCTATTATTTTCATTTATGTGTTGATATGAATATTTGCTATCTTTTAGCGTGTATGGCCAACTAAGCCAGAGACTGACTAGAGCTGTTGGAGTGATTTAAAAGTATGATGGGGTGATGGAGAAGTCTGATGCAGTGATTGAGAATTCTGATTGATTGTTAGAGAAGTCTGATGGATTGTTAGAGAAGTCCTATGTAATGTTAAAGAAGTCTGATGTGGTCATAAAGAAGTCTGACTTATAAGTCTGATGGAGGGATTGTTTCTTAATTAATGCAATTACAAAACTTAATTTAAGATGTGATACATAACAACCAAATATGAATTAAAAAAGTCTTCAGAATATAACATACAACCACAATCCAGTTTTTCTTACAATGCGAAAAATCTCCTAGTAGATGGAACCTCTATTTCCCAACGTAGCTGTCTAACAAGTTATACTCGCACGTCACTCCTCACCTGTTCGCTTGAGATGTTTCAATACATTAAATGCCAGATTGTCCCTGATTTTCTTCAAGTTCTCATCACACAAATATTGTGAAAATTCCATTCCAAGTGAATGGAAGTCAATGTACTTCAAGGAGAACACACCATAATCACCTGATTTGTTGTTTTGGAGAAGATCCGAGCTTTTAACAATCGTATAGTTCAATGGATCAAAGGGATATTTCCACGTATCTTCGGCTGGAGCTAATACGTGAAGCACATAAGGAAAAATCTCACTACTGGCTTCACTGCCCGACCTACCCTCTCATCAGTATGTGGTACAAGGATGTTGTCCCAAACTGTTATGTGTCTCTTGGGGATATTAATCAGAACTGCAACCCAATGATTTTCGTTTACGAGCAATGCAGTGTAGACTTCCTAAATTTCCAGCCCCCATGTCTTTTTAGATGGCAAGAATGTGGGCAGAGTACCAGTAAAGTAGTCCCAAACACCCAAAGGCAACATTATATCCATGGGGCTAAAATCCTCGACCATACCGCTGTCCAGAAATGCTTGAAAATGTGATTTCCATAGTTCACTAAGGATTGTGTCAATGAAGCACATCCTCTCACTCTTGAACCATTCATCATGAATTTGTTGTCGAAGCCTCAGTAGATCAATTCCAACATCAATTTGCTGCATTAAGCACATAATGTGTTAAAACTCTTTATCAGAAATCCAATCAACATCAATCTGCAAAAGAAGTCTGATATCATAAATACAATCACAATTAGACTACAATGAAGTCTGACATCAGAAATCCAATCATAATATTACTATAAAAGAAGTCTGACATCAAAATCTATCACAATCAGACCAAAAAGGTCTGATATCCGAAATCTAATCACAATTAGACTGCAAAGAAGTCTGACATCATAAATCCATCACACTCAGGCTGCAAACAAAGTGTGATATCAAAAATCCAATCACAATCAAACTTCAAAAGAAGTATGATATTAGAAATCAGATGCAATACTTACCGTGTCATGTAGCCATTCCTTGGGGGTTCGGGGCCATTGGAGTGATGTGTTAACTTTTGTCTTCGGATAACCTCTAAAAATTAAAAACAACAAGGTAACATGAAGGTTAGATGTTAAATTCTATTACTCTAGGTAGAGTGTGAAGACATTCTACTGCTTTTTCATGTAATCATTGAGTGCCTTCACTTCCACCTTGCTGCAAGTAGCACAACGATTATATCGATCAATAACCTGTGCTGCAACAACAAGTTCAACAGGATTCATCTCCACTTGTTTCTACTTGATCTCTTTTGTCTTTGCACGCATAAATGATGCAGCTGGTGCCTGCCTAGTGTCGTGTTTCGCTATCTTAACAACATCGAAGTCAAGGCGTGTGTCCATCTTCTAAACTATTTAAACAGTTCGATCAATGCCCCTGACACAACTCTAAACACATTATTCAACACACAACAACAATAATAATACAGTGAAACAAAACAAACGAACAAGTGTGCATAGAAACAAAAACAAAGGAAACACTCATTATTAGTAATGCTTAGTCTCTTTTACTGATAGTCTTACACTTCTCTTAAGTTGAGGAACTATGTTCTCTTCTTTTTTTTCCTTTCCACCTTTTCTACTATATTTGCATTCAACTCTGGATTTTTTGGACTAATCTCATCACCAGCCACAATCTGAATGCTAGCCAGATCCTCTGCAACCTGCCCTTTCCCTTTCCGTTCTTCCTCTGGCTCCAAAACAACATTCAATTTCTCATCCTTTCCTTCAACTTCATTTTTGTCTTCACTTTCTTTGGATTGGCCACTTTCCTCGGTCTCCCCTTCCTCTTCTTTCCATCCTCCTTTCCATCCTGTCCATCCATGCCATCATCTTTGTCATTCTTTCCTTCTTCACCAACACCCTTCAGAGCCTCGTCTTTTTCATTCTTCCCATCATCACCAACACTCTGCACAGCGTCTCCATACTTCCTTGCCTCTCCATCATCACCAGCACCCTTCACATCCTCTCCATCATCACCATAACTCTTCACAGCCTCTCCATCCTTCCTAGCCTCCCGATCATCACCACCCTTCCTATCCTTTCCATACATACCACCCCCATCACCGTTCCCTTCACCTTCCTTGCACCTTTGCTCCTTCAATTCCTTCACATTATTTCTAGTTTGAACTATCTTATCCCCCAACGATGTAAACTCTTTATTAACAAAGGTAACAAGCGATTCCATCTCCTTAGCAAACTGATCTTTCAAAGCATCAATCATTGCCACAAGAGAATCCCCTTCTTATTTAGATCTCTTCTTAACATCCTCATCCTCATCCTCACCCACCGTATCCTTTAACTTTGTCTTAGCTACCTTCCCCTTTCCCTTATTTGGATCCACCTCTTCCTTCACAACACGACCCACCTCATCTTTCACACACACTAAACAAACCTTGATGTTTCCAGTGTATGTGACTCCAGCCCCATTATGTTTTTCCTAAGATGTCCAAACATTGCTTTCACAATGTTCTCAACTCTCTCATCATCATCATCATCATCATTGTCCCACTCTGGAAACGTTTCATCTAAATTCACAGAGAAAAAGTTCTTGACGCGAGTCTGCAAGTACAAGTTACATGGAAACATCAATGTTAGGATTTTGAATATCACCGTGTGAGACTTCAATTTCAGTCTAGGTACAACTGTCAGACTGAATATTCATCTGGGTGAACACTTTCAGACTTCGTATTCAGTCTGATATATTCATATCCATATACAAAATTTGAAAGTGTTCATCCAGGTTGAATATTTAGTCTGGGATATTCAGACTTCAATTTCAGTCTGCGTACACACTGTCATACTTCATATACAATCTTAAAGACAATATTAGTGATGTTTAAGAAAAACAAACCTAGTTTTGCAGGTTTGTTTTGACCTTCTTACGATTACTTGATCCTTTGAATGCCAATAAAGGTGGAGTCGGGTCATTAGGTAAAGGCTCTCCATAAAGTGTCGTCATTCCAGGAACAGCCCAATAGATTCAAATATTTAACATTTCACAAAATCCTTTAATCAGGTAGTTTTGTTCGTGATAAATTTCTTATTTGTAACCTAGATAGAGTCTACCAACACCTTTAAGGCAAATCTTCCTCAAGGATATGTTTCCAATGCCCCTAGAACCAATAGTTGCCTAACATGAGCAGCTTGTGAGGCACATGTCCGGTGTTGAGACCTAATGAAAGACAACCTAGATTGATAGGTAGCCCAACCAAATCCGATATTTTCGTTCCCAACTACCACCACCACCACCACCACATCTTCCACAAGCTTCTAGTAATTGCATACAGCTTGGTTCTTCCTTTGGATACAAACCAAGGAGCACCAAAGTTGATCTCATCTCCTCTGTAACTTTATCCTACGGATAATTCAAATCTCCAACATAGTCGCAGTTGAGTCCATTGATTTTTTCAAACTCGTTCAGTGGAAACCTCACCAGTTGAACACCAACTAAAGACCAAATCTCATACTTCTTCTTGAAAACTGGTTGCGTAGAGAGCATGTGGTGCACCATCCTCGAACACCATATAAAGTCCAGGTCATGAAATCTCAAAGATAGACCAAACACTGAATCGTATAGCTCTTGCCATTCCTTCTTGCTAAGGGCTTTCTTAAGAGTCTCATTTAGATCTCTCCTGCCACTTTAGTAGTGTATGCTTTTGTTCGGAATAGGCTCACAACATGGTGTGAACATCCATTGAGTGAATTCATGCTCAGCCATTCTGCAAACCTGCATCAACATTAACCAACCACCCAAATCAATTAGACCTTATATTCATAATGCAGTTAGACAACCCATGGAGTCTGATATTTAATTTGTTCTTCCTTATAGAAGTTTTGATTATCTGCGAAGAGAGGCGGCGTCGATAACGGTGACGAGAAACCCTACATCTGCTATTTTAAAACACAAAATTTCAGTGCATGTACGAAGAAAAAAAACTATCGACGAGGTTACGCTTAGCGGCAATGAGAAGCGTCGATAAATCTTACCGACGAAAAGAGGCGGCAAAATATAGTGGCAAGTTACAGCGGCGACGTTTGCAGACTTGGTGAGAGAATCAATTTTCTTTTCCTTATGGTTTCTTTGGTAACTGTAAAAACGAGTGGATAAAAAAAATAACCCTTTTAAATGAGTGGATAAAAATATATCCTTTTATCGCATGTAAAGTTCTTTTCTCAGACTAATTATGCAACCTTATATTAAACTTCATAGTAAAATCTTACATTAGACTTCATATGATGTCTGGTAAATAACACGGAAACTCTGGTATCAGCACTTTAAGGGTTTTCATTCAAATTTCAAACGTTTTCAGATGTAAACAGATTCCCGCATTATTTCCTAGTTAAATTATGAAAGTATAGACTTCATATGTAGTCTGACAAAATAATATTTTTAGTACAAGGATAGTAGACTCCATTTGTTGTCTGTGAAATAATGCGGGAATTTTGATATCAACATTTTTATGGGTTTTCATCTAAATTTCAAACATTTTCAGATATAAATAGATTTTTGCATTTTTTTCTTGTTAAATTAGGAAAGTACAGACTTCTTATGTACTTTGATAAAATAGTATTTTTAGTAACATGGACAACAAACTCCATTTGCTGTCTAGGAAATAACGCGGGAATTCTGATATTAGGATTTTTAAGGGTTTTCATGTAAATTTCAAACTCTTTCAGATGAATACAAATTCTCGCATTTTCCCCCTGTTAAATTATGAAAGTACAAACTTCATATGTAGTCTGAAAAAGAGTATTTTTAGTAACATGGATAGCAAACTCCATTTGATGTCTGGGAAATAATGCGAGAATTCTAATATTAGCATTTTTAAAGGTTTTCATCTAAATTTTAAACATTTTCATATTCCTATTTCCCCCGTTAAATTATGAAAGTTCAAACTTCATATGTAGTATGACAAAATAATAGTTTTAGTTACGTGTTTGACTGTTAGCATTATGAAATTTTTACTTCAAATACATAAATCAAATCCCAAAATTACAAATTAAGGATCACCAATAAAAAGTCTTTCAATAATGAGAAATAGGATCTCTAAAAACAAACACAAATAGAGATGATCAAGACGATAACAATAACACCAGCCACCATCATATTGTTGACCTCGACGCCACGCTTCATCTCTCCATATTGCTTCTCAGTCAACAACTCCTCTAGTTGGGCTACCTCTGCCTGAATTTTATGGACATCTTGTTCCAGCTTAGTAACAGACACGTTTTCAACATAAGAAAGAAGGATGAGATCCATTTTTTTAACATATTTAGCTCACAGTCAGATTGCAGCCAAGGAACTCCTCCATCGTAGGCTCATCCCATCACTTCAATATATGATATCCACTATCCTATAGAGTCACATTACAAATATGGGCTGGAATAAATTGGACTACACACACAACAGAGGAAGGCCTTATGCAATAGTTATGACATCCGTAGAATCTTCTTCCCAGATTCTCGACAGTGGTGGATGTTTGCATGACAGGATCCATATCGCATAAATATTTTTAGGGAATTCATGGGATGATCCAGATTGTCGACCTGTGGAACTCATACATGTTTGTGAACTACTCCTCGACATTGGAACTTCATTAATTCAACCCATCATGTTTAACATAAAACAATAATAACAATCAAAATTTAGCCATGAAAGGAATCAGAACAAGTCTACTTTCAGACTTTATACAGAGTCTAATGTCAGACTTTGTATAGAGTTAATGTCAGACTTCATATAGAGTTTATTTCGTAAACTACACAAAAATGAAGTCTTTAACTTTGAACTGAAATGAGAGGAGTAAAAAAATATCTATTTTTGTTTAGAACAAAGCAAAAACCTTATAAAAAATTACATTGTTCATATAGATCTAAAACTTTTGCTAAAATAAAAGGTTGACAACGAAGACAGTGACGCCGACGCCGACAATTCGACATTCAGTAAAATAGAGTTGTGAAGACAATATAGAGGGAGGTCGAGAAGAAGTAATTACCAAAATGAAAAAGATGAAGCGGCGACTGAGTTTTATAGAATAGATCGTGTTTACAGTGAGAGAATCTCTGCGTTTTAGAGAGCGAGAGTTGATAATGACTTTTAGAAATTAAGGTTGATAAATTTCGTTTATATATGGGGGTTAATTCTCAATTGAGGTTACTTTATCCAGACTACTAACAAAGTCTGAGGAAATTTAAATCTAATAATTACTACGTAACATCATATTATATAAACAAACTTATTAAAAACTTCAAATTCGTTTAACATGGTAACAAGCTAACCAATATGTGTGAATTTCACATTATGAAATACAAATTCACAAACTTTAGATCTAACCCTACGAACAATACCTAATATTCAACCTCATATATCAAACATAACTAATACTCTTGTTTTCTTGGACATTTGCACATTCCAATATATATGTAGACTATTCTATAGTTATTTAGACTCTGCAAGCAAACTCATAATCCCATTCCAACAAATTTCTACCCCCATTAAACCCTAAATTATAGACTACATGGGATTTTAAATTATATTTTATTCTTAAATATGTTTCATACTTCTTTGAAAAGTCTGATAAACCCTAAAATCCAGACCTTTAAAAAGTCTGAGCAACCCCAAAATCAAGACTTCTATGAGAAGTTTGACGAACCCCTAAATATAATAATTTTCACTTATTAGTAAAAAATATTTGAACAAAACATCTACGAACATCGAATTCGTTAAATATATGCACGCAACAACACATATGTTCAAATTTTAAATTTCATATATGAATTTCGTACACCGTGAAACTAACCCTAAAATTATATGTAAATTTCCCATTGTATAACGTGTTGGGTAACACGTTTTAGGGTTTAGAACCTAATATATTGTTGGGGTAATTTATTTCCATAAGACCTAACCTTAGCTAGACCAGGGGCTTACAGATAACCCCTTGGTTGAATAAGTTTATTAGGGTCTTAGCCAGGGACACGTAGCCACGCCATGGCCATAAGCCAAACCTGAGCGAATATTCTCCTTTATATGATTTGAATATTAGAGATAAGGGCAATTTCCTTATAGATTTATGGAGATATTCTTTAATGTATACATAGACTCTAAACTAGAAGTTATACATGAAATATGTGGAACTACACTTATTCGAATACTATAAATACAAGGGGGAAAACCCTATTTCAAGGATCTGAAACTCAATGATTGATACCCACTCATCGTAATCAATCTCTTTATATCTATAAAATAATCCTTTACAACTTTTTTTTTTGTTCTCTCTCCTTTAAACAATCACTCAAACAACCCTAAAATAATTTGGCGCTAGAGGGAGCCTAGAGATTTCAACGAGAACAAAAGAAAGCATGAGTAAATCAAGCGATTCTTTCGAACAAGAGAAGAGCATGAATCATGAATTTACGACAAAAGATGCAGCCATAGAGCAATCTAAAGAGATTGCAGCTAGCGCAACAACGGACGATGCAACATTCGTGGAGAAACTTCAACAATATGAGGCGATCGCGGCAGAGCTACGGGAGAACAAAACCCGATTGAAAGAACTAGAACACGGAAACATAACTCTGAGGGCCTTAGCAGTAGAGAGAGATTTTCAGAGACATGTCAAGTTTAAGAGAAGGGTTCCATTGATGCACCTGCTAGACGAGACACCGAAAAAAATCGCTAAGGAGGCACGAGCGCATCAAACTCCAAGCTCAGGATTTACCCGAATCTATGGCTCTTACAAACGAGATGACCCTGGTAAACCTCATGAAATAAACGCTAACAAGGTCACTAGTTTGGAAATCTTGCTAACGGGAAGACTAGAAGTCATGGAGAACATGATTAAACACCTGCCGGGGATAGCCCCACCAATTATCAAGAGTACCTCCAATTCCTATTCGGATACGCCCTTCACCGATATCATAGCCTTGCGAGAAATTTCCAGGGAATTTGTTTGGCCATCTATACCGCTATACAATGTGACCTCAGATCTTGACACACATATCTCACTATACCGCCAACAGATGCTCACTATATTCGTAGGCCTTGAGCACATGTAAGCTGCATGTGCAAAGGGTTAAGAGCCAGACTCATACGGGGCCGGAATTGCCATAGTACTCCAACCTTTGGTGAGGTCTCCCTAGGCGTATGGGGTGCAAAAGTCCAAAGGAAAACCAGATTCGCCATCGTGGATTGCCCATCGTCATACAACGCCGTCATGGGAAGGCCACAAATTCTTTCCATGGGAGGTGTCCCCAACACATTGCATCAAGTCATGAAATTTCCCATGCCATGGGACATTGGTAAAATAAAAGGTGATCAACGAGAATTTAGATCCTGTTATGATATCACCCTAAAAAACAAGCCTACATCCCCGAACCCGCCATCGCATAAGGTTGGTACCCATGAAGAGCCCAAGGTCAAAAAATTAGACGAAATCCCTTTGAAAAAAGGGGACCTTAGCAAGAAATTGAAGATTGGTTCGCGCCTCCTAATGGGTTTAAAAGAAAGGCTCGTGAGTTTCCTTCGAGCGAACCAAGATTGCTTTGCCTAGTATCATATCAGGCTGATGGTTAACCCGAATAATCCACCAGTAAAGTAAAAGTGAAGAAAATTCGCTCAGGAGATATATACCATTGGTAATAAGGAAGTAAGCAACCTCCTTGAAGTTGGATTTATATGGGAAGTGCAATACCCAGAATGGTTAACCAACATCATAGTGGTAATAAAGAAGAATAGGAAATGGAAGGTTTGCATTGACTTTACAAACATCAATCAAGCTTATCCCAAGGATCATTTTCCTCTGCCACAAATCGACAAAAAAGTAGACTTTGCCGCATGGCACTAAATCATGAGCATCATGGATGCGTTTAGCGCATACAACCAAATCTTGATGCACCCGAGTGACCAAGAAAAAACAGCCTTCCTGAATTCCCAAGGGATCTACTGTTACAAGGTCGCTTTGGTCTCAAAAATGCAGGGTCCACTTACTAAAGGCTAGTGAACATGATGTTTGCGGAGTACATCAGACAACCATGGAAGTGTACATAGATGATATGCTAGTGAAATCCTTGCTAGAGGAGGATCATATCCAACACCTATATCAGGCCTTCGACACCCTCAAAAAGTACAAGATGAAGATAAATCCATCAAAATACTCTTTTGGCGTTAGCTCTAGACAATTCCTAGGCTACATCATCCCACATTGAGGTATTGAAGCTAATCCAGAGCAAATCAGAGATATCTAAGGAATTACCATGTCGCAATCTCCCAAGGATATTCATAAGCTGACGAGAAGAATGGCAGCCCTTAACAGGTCCATATCTAGGCTATCAAACAAGTCACATCCTTTCTTCAAAGCCATATCAAGGAAAAGATTTTTTTTTTGGGACAACAAATGTAAGAAAGCCTTGGCGGCCTTAAAAGATTATTTTTCTGCACCGCCATTACTCTCCAAGCAAAAAGATAAAGAACCACTACTGTTATACCTAGCCTTTTCCGACCATATTATCAGTGGTGTTCTCATAAGTGAGGAAGACGTCATGCAACACCCTATGTATTATGTCAGCAAGTCGCGTCTTGATGCCGAGACACGATATAATCACCTGGAGAAGTTGGCACTGGACCTAGTCAAAACCGCTCGTAAACGAAGGCCGTATTTCCAAGCACACCTAATCTTGTTAGTAACTTTGTCCACCATCAAAGCCGTCGTACACAAGCATGAAGTTTCTGGGAGATTAGCCAAATGGACAGTGGAACTAGGAGAGTATGACGTGATTTTCAGACAATCCACCTCCCTAAAAACTCAGGCATTGGCGGATTTCATAGCAGAAAATTTGCACCCATTATGGAGTCGTTGGTCAAGGAAGAAATCCAAACTCTCCAAACTATGGCCACTGACGGGGAATGGAAACTACATGTGGACAGTTCCAGTAACATCAGGGGAGTAGGGCTAGAAAATCTTATTGACTTCACCCCATGGCAAAATGGCGTCACGAGCAGTTTGATGCGAATTCAAGGCTACGAACAACGAAACTATATACGATTCTCTTATAGTTGGGCTCACCTTAGCCAAAGAGTTAGGAGCCCAAAAATTGTGGTCCATAGTTCCTCAGAATTGATAGTCAATCAAATCCAAGGAGATTACCAAGCTAGGGATGTCTCTTTGGCCAGATATCTGGGCCTATCTCAGGAGATCGTGGCCAACTTTGAAGAATGCAAATTGCAATAAATTTCTCGGGAAGAAAATAGTTAGGCGGATGCCTTGGCTAACCTAGGGCCAGCCCTACAGACCACCAAAAAGCTAGGGAAGAACTAGTAGAAGATGTAGCAGTGGATGATGGAGCGCCCTAGAGTCATCTGATCCAATGCACGACTCGAGAACACCAATTATGAGGTATATATAGGACCATACCTTACCCAACTTGAAATAATGCATCAAGATCAAACGACAAACGACAAGATATTGCGAAGTTGGATAAACCCTATAATGACGATCCTACGGGAGACCATTGCTAAGATTCCTTGGATGGCCTGAAGCGAGGCTCGTATTGGAGGAACTCCACGAAGGCACGTGCGTATCGCACTCGGGGGCAGAAGGCTCACGCTGAGAGCGCTAATGGTTGACTATTACTTGCCAATGTTGGCCAATGATGCAAAGCTTTACGCACGTAATTGCAAAAAATGCCAAGTCAATGCTAAGGTATCAAAACTCCCCTAGAGAGTCTAAAACCAATAAGCTCAGGATGGATATTGTCGGACAATTATCTAAGACGCCTGCGCAGAAGGGTTTCTTGTTGGTAATGACGGACTACTTCACCATATGGGTAGAGGCCAAAGCTTGAAGCCAAGTCACAAACGTCCGAATACAAAGCTTCCTATGGGAATGGATTATTTGCAAACTTGGGTTTCCCCACGAGATTGTCACGGACAACGGACCACAATCCACGAGCAATGATTTTAAGGATTTCTGTAAAACGTGGGAAATTAAGCTCAGCTTCGCCACGCCTCGCCATCCATATTCAAATGGTCAATCCAAATAAATCAACAAGATAATTGTCAACATGTTAAAAAGAAGCTGAACGCAAAAAGGGACTTTGGATCAACATACTCCCTGGCGTACTCTGGGCATATCGAAGGACCGCCAATTTAGCCACATGCAAAACCCCTTACTTCATGGTCTATGGCACAAAAGCAGTCATTCCTGCAGAAATTAGTGTAAAGACTGTCAGGATTCTCTGCCATGATGAAGAAACCAACGATTACTTGATGGCCCTAGACCTAGATCTTGTTGATCAAAAGAGGGAAGCAACCATGGTGCGATTATTAGTTTTACCAACAAGAAGTAGCGAGGAGCTACAATAGAGAGGTCAGAACGTGAACTTTCCAACAGGAGGATTGGGTCCATAGAAGAGTGTTCGACAACACCCGAGAAAAAGCTGTTGAAAAGTTGGCCCCAAGTAGGGATGAACCTTATTAGATAATTGAGGTATGCAATGCTGGAGATTACAGACTGCAAGATAATAATGGAAGAGAACAGTCGACCAGCTGGAATGCCCTCCACCTCAAAAAATACAATTTTTAGGTAAATAGACCTTGCCAATAGCCTTGGTTTCTTCTAGCCACACGATGGCCTTTGGTTTTCTAAAAATTCAAATTTGTAATAAAGCTCCTAGCTATTCTTTTACGAAAGAAAATACGAGTCTTGAAATACATTCTTGAAAAGAAAAAAAGAGAGAAAAGCAACTAATCGCACAATGTAAGAAACACTTGTGACTATGTTCTTTAGGGGAAAAATGGTATACATTACCCTTAGACAACTCCAAGGATGTAAACTAAGGCTATCAGCCTACCAAGACCGTGTGCCCACTAAGACTACGAGCCCCTCGAAACCCATGTACAGTGGACAATCTCCTAACCATGGTCCATGAAATGCAGACAAGCTCCTAACCATGGCTGATATAATGCAGCAATATTATGCGAGTTAGCAAAGCTTATAGAACATATTCACCCTTGTCCATTCTAGCATGCAGCCCATAATTTATGTGCCTAGTACAAAGGGTAAAACATAAGTTACCTTAACAGACTATGCGCCCATGGGACTACAAGAATCAAATGCCAAGAAAGAGAATGGAATTAACACTTCCAACAAATCAGCATGACTTGATTTTGAGATGCATTCCTTTTCCTAAGGTAAGTTCCCTTCAATTCAAGCATTTCATTTGCATTTCACCATTTTCAAACATCTTCAAGAGTGATTTTGCAAAAGCTCGTTTTAGGAAAACTTAATACATTTGATTCATTTACAAACCTTTGGTCCTAATTTTCACAAATTCAAGAAAGAATTTTTCCCCTTCAATTTAAAAATTCAAATTTTGGGTTATTTTACAAAAGTTTGCAAGAAAATCAAGGATTTCGGAATCCTAGGGATCAATTCGCAAATAACTTTGTACACTTTCACTCTTATCCACAACTTTTCACACTCTCCTTTCTCTCTCCTCTCTTCATCACCATCAAATTTCTTCTTGTTCATATGCAAGGAGAAAGTTATTATTTTTAAGAGAGAATTTGTGTGAAAGTTTCAGAGTTTTTGATTCTTCTATGTTGCATTCAAGCTCATTTTCTACATTCCATTCTCTTCCAACATCAAGAACAAGGTATGAAAATTCAAAACCCTTTCAACTATCTTGAAATTTTTTATTTCTTTGGGTATGAGGATTTATTGATGTTTTGTGGAATTCTTGAGTAGAAAGGACTTAGTGGTCAAGTTTCTATGGTCTAGAATCAATTGGAAACTACTAGAAATGCATGAATCAAAAATGTGTTCTTGAAGCGAATAGTTGTTGGGGTCAAAAAATGTCCCGACGAAATCGATGCCTGAAAAAGACTACGGAGACGATGTTCTCTCCTTGGACACAAGAATCGCAAGGATATCTGAAAACTCCAAGATTCTCATCGTTCAGGTTGTCTCTTCCCGACCTGGCTTCGAAGCTTCGAAGATAGTCGATCATGACCAATCTCCGCATAAAGTCTATCCATCCGCAAGCAACTAGAGCATCCAAGAGCTAAGGTTAGCATCTATGGTTCTCGGATAACTCTCATAAGGCCACACGATACATTCTCCGGAGCGATACGAAACCACCAAAATCATTGGAGAACCGCGTCGCTTCGGAGAAATGTCTAACCGCCGATTGACGCCAAACCTACGAACGAGTCTTGGAACCGATTGATGACTGAACTAGAGGCCGATCTAGACGTCGATTGGAACCAAGACTGGAGGTTCGTCTTGGCGCCAATTGGTGCCAAGACCAGAGCATGGTCTTGTCCCCAATTGGCGTCAAGACAGAAGGTCTGTCGTGGCGCCAATTGGTGCCAAAACCAAGGCATGGCCTTGGCGCCAAGACAGAGTGCCTGTCTTGGCGCCGGTTCGCGCTGAGATGCGGATAACGTTCAGTCGTATTCCGCTTACTGAACCACGTCCTTTCCGATCATCATTTCCTTCGAATCGTCATTTGATCGTCTCGATTGGAGTTTCCGTCAAATCGTCATGATACTAGTCGTAAGGATTCGTGCTTTTCGTGGACTTCGTATCGATCGTGTAAAACGACGACGGTTAACTTAAACACCGAAAGAGTCTAAACTATACGATCGGCCTTATCGTTCCACGAAACTATTACCGCTTATTCTTACAAGAAACGGTTTCCCGCAATAAATCGTAAAGATCACTTAGCCGCGAAACGGCCCGAAAAGGCCCAAACCGCGATAACGGTCCACTTACGATTTCGGGTGAGAACCGACCTACTTACAATGACGGTTTACCAGGGTTTCGAAAAAATGTTAAGTTTCGAGAAGATAAGGAAGGATCTCGAAAAGATATATGCAAATCAAGGAAAAAGGATTATTTCCACGAAAAGATANTGCACGAATCTGGGATGAAAAAGGAAATGAGCCAAGCCCTTGAAGACTTATATAAAGGATGCGAAGGATGAGATATACAAGACAATTTTGGTCACCGCAAAACACTAAGAAAAATAGGGTTCTTACTTTGTTTTCGTTAGTGAGTTGCGTCTCAACTAGGTTACGAGTCTACGCTGGAGTTCTAGGTAATCGTCGCCAACAGTTCTTCCGGCCACGACTTAACACCGGTTGTGCACACTTAGACCACAAATTCGAATAAGATCCCTTATACTTTCTTCGTTATCTGTGTGTTTCGATTCTTGTCCATATATTTTGATCCACGATTCTCTTTTCGTGTTCAAACTGTTTCTCATTACGAATCCTGTTACTTTACTGTTGTTTTACATATTTCACATCGCAATTTGTTTTGTATCAAATCTCACTTACGCTATTCATCTTGTTCATCTCAATTTCTTCATATGAATCTTGTTAACCTAACTGTCGCAATCTGTTCGCATATTCGTTTTACTCACGCTTTTTATTTGATCTTATCTCGCAGATTAGTTTCGTATTCTTTATCCATTCACTTTCATATTCACTGCTTGATCTGTCGATTTTTGGCTACAGAGAGTCCATGACCCACATAACATTGACAGTGAGAATTTTGGTTCCCACAATAGTGTTTGAAATCCTATCTTTGGGAAAACTTGAATTTGTTGGTTCATA
>OVAN01006593.1:0-21050 GCA_900406275.1 Anastatica hierochuntica
GGTGTAAATGTAAAATTTCTTTTCCTTTTAAGTGTAATTCTGTAAATTAATATAATATTATTGAAGTCTAGATTAAAGCTTTGATATGATGTTAAAGTAAATTTACAGATCTATCAAAAATATAAATTTTATATAAAAATGCTTCTGAAACATATGAAGAGCTTCCTAAACGTTTAAATATCTTTTCTGATAATAGTAATAAATGTTCATGAAGATTTTTCTAATTGTTTAGGAAAGTCTTTCCAAAATTTTAGAAATAATTCCTAAAATATTTAGAAAACTTTCTTAAACATTAAGAATGCTATCCTAAATCATAAAGAAACAAAAAGTGTGAAAGCGGTGGCTATGTTATTAAGCTATAAGTTAGAACTTTGATATGATACTTCACTACAATTTGTCAAAAGAATAATTCTTGTAATAAGCATCAAAATCTGAACTCTAACGTGATCTTGGCATATACTATTTCCATGCGTGAAAAGCAAACTTGGAAATGTACAATCCCCATCATATCACGCTAAGAAGAACTATACATTAAGTTAAGAGTTAAGCATGCCAAGATAGAACAAGAGACAAGAGAACATGTTTAGCATTTGCTAAATTACCCTAAACTAAGAAATTGTCCACTAGTGGAGGAGTTACACAAACATATATTTGAAACTCATCTCCTTTAAACCAAAAGTTTTGGTCCAAAACTGAAAGAGTATCACCCAGAATTAGTTACATGCAAACCTAATACATTGTCCAGCATCTTAAACTTAAGGATTCATACCCGCAAAGCAAACGTAACACGATAACAGCACGTAGCCTATCATTTTCTCCCTAATCAATTCAAGTACATAAAGAAAAGAAAATTTGTGGTCTACATTTGATATTGTGTACCCAACTGCAAGTGCAAGCACTAAGTTACCAGCAATGTGCTGGCCGGGAACACTAAAAGTCTCAAACAGAATATCTCTTGTGTACAGTTTGCTTTCGGAAGGAGTAAGCTGACTTTCGGTGCGAAGAAAAAGTGATCCTCTCTATTACATCTCAAATATTTAATGATATTCACCAAGGTAGAGACTTGTCTAATGCTTATAAAGAAGAGACTTAAGTGAGTTGACATACATGAGCAAAAACTTGGAATTACGGAGAGGCTTTGCTGTTAGCATCTTTAAATAAGAAATACTTTTTGTTCATTAAGGTCATGCATTTTCTTGGGATTGGACCTTGGATCTTTGGGCGATCTTCTCTGGGAGAGATCGAGAGTGGTTTGAAAGCTAAATTACTCACTGGTTGTGATTAAATTGCTTTGTAATTCATTCACAGATTCAATACAAGTGCATCTTTCTATATTTGTTTATCGTTTTACAGAGAGTTTACGATTTGGATCATACCAAATTGGCGAGGTGCGAGTTTAGATCGAATCAAATGCAATGGGTTGTGTGGAGTTTCTGGTATTTACAAGTGACTCTTATGATTTTCGGCCATGGATCAACGAGTTAGAAGATCACTTTGATCGAAGTGGAGATTATTCGGAGTTAAACAAGTTGGCTTTAGCTGATGCTTTGCTCGGGGGTAGAGTTCAAGAGTGGTTTCAATAGAAACAATCATTTTTTCCTTTTTAAAACTGGAACTATTTGAAGGAGACATTTTTGATGAGGTTCGATGACACTAATGATCCAGAACGCATCAAAATAGTGTTGGAAAATCGTCAATGATTACGGGAGTTGGCCAACAAATTTAAAGAGGATCAAAAGGTGGACTGATTAATGAACCAGAATCGATCAATGAGAAGGAGAGTGTGGTGAAGCAATAACACAAAGAGGACTTGATTTTGGAACAAGTTACAGAGACTGATATCGTTCATGAGAAGCAACAAGAGCTTGAACTGATTAATAATTCTTTTTTTATTTTGTTGTCTCGGATCCTAATCATGACTTGAAGTTATCAATTTCACATGTGAGAGAAAGGGGTGAGAAATTTGCACCCAAGTGTTTGATGAAAGGCCATGGGGGAAAACAACTAGTGAAAAATAGAAGAAAAAGGTTGTCTCCAAAGACTTGGTCGTTTGAATTTAGAACACCACCAAGAAGAAAAAGATTGTACAGGTCTGAGAAGCGTACAAGAAAATGTTGGAACAACATTCTACGAAGAGACTATTTGCACATCATGGTGGGTTCAATCGTATCAACATCTTTGGAACAAGAGCTTTGCTTCCAACAAAGAGAATGTTTCGTGGGAAAGTTGCATCTGCTTTTTTAATCGAGGATCGTCAACGGTTCATTGGATCTTGTAAGCTAGTGGTGGTGATGTTTCTGTCAAATGGGTTGCTGAAATGAGTCACCGAAAATTGCAGATTTGTTTTCACTTCAATCACAGGTTGTTGGTGGGTTTTATGGTGACAAGTGAGATTGGTTTTCTACACTAAGAGACGGGATATCGTGCGTGGAACAAGACAAAGCCATCTCTTAAGGTTGTGCAAATTAACAGACCTTGTGTCATGTGGGATGGTGAGTTTGCTTGATATGATGGTTGATATTGACTTGATGAAATTCTGCATATCGTTTACAAATTGTGGATACTACATGGACGACACTAAGGAGATTCTTGTGCACAAGGTGTCTGCAAATACACAGCTTCTCAAGGGCGACTTGGACAATTCCACGTGGGGCACAGTGATGACTCAGGCTCATCAACTATTCATTAATAACCTATTAAGAGACAAAGAAATGATGAATGGTAAACAGAGAGTCCATCCCAAATCTTGGAAATTTAAATACAAGACAAGAAAGCAACAAAAAACACTTGAAGACCTTGTTTTGCTCTTATTTGAAGAAAGAAACTAGAATAGAATGCAAAAATATGACAAAAGACATCCACTAAATCAAGCTTTAACATGGATTTTACAAAGTGTATACAAGTAGACAAATGCAGTTTGTTTCAACAGGATTTGGCACTGACTATAGACATAAAAAGATATTATTATATTGCTTTTTGGAGGAGACAATGGCAGATTATCCTTCATACCGCTTCAGACCTTAGGTATAACTACTTGGTGGGTACTTGTAATGATTTATGGGTTGTGTTTCTCCTTACACAAAGAAAGCAAGCTGACATGTTATGTGTTTCTAAATGAATAGATAAAGCTAGCATATTTTGGGCAGGAGATAAGTGTACAAGGGGAGCAATTTATGGAAAAACGGGGGGACATATTATGAGTTTGAAGTTGGTAATATGGATACAACAAGAGAAGAACTCGAATAGCTTTGCAAGTATCAATCATGTGTCAAGAAAAGAGTGAAGAAAAAGCCCTTGTCTATGTTTCAGAACACAGAATGCGGATCACATAATCAATGTAAGCGAAGTTTTTAAAGGATTGGAGGTTTACATACAAATTTGAGTCTCCAATGTTGCAAATACTACATAGTAAGCTTGTATGCGAGCAATGGTAAGGATATTTAAGATTAATAGGCTAATTAAAAGAAAGCAATCATTGTCGTTGAAGTACGAATGCAACAGTAGAATGGTCCAATATTAGGAGCATATGAGTGCATTATAGAAATTTCACTGTTGCGGGAATGGCTTTTTGGCTCATAGAAATAAAGGCGTTAAGTGTGAAGAAGAACACAACTAAGCTTTGTGAGAATGATGAACACCTCATATAAGTCACGTTGGCAGCGAGTATGGTGGATGCAACTCATTATAACTATTCTAAAACAGTGCCATCTTGTTGATAGAAAGTTCCAAGTGAGGTGCGAAAAAAAAGTTCCAAGTGAGGCATGAAAGGAGATTCAAGCAGTTACACGTTTCAGATTTGGCGATTGGCGTGTATCTGGAAACTGTTCTTCATGAAGAGCATCCTAATTTTGATAACACGAGAGAGAATTCTATTGTATTTTCCACAATGGGGAAGAAACTTGCAATTGGATCATATCTTTATTGGAAAGAGTAGGACAACAATGCTCTACTATTTTGGATGTTCAAGCACAAACTCCACTTATAGGTTAAAGAAACTTATTACCACTGTGAGATGTTGTAGATAGTTTAACCTCAAGCTTCCAACTCTGTGATGTTTGTTTTGCTCAAAATTCAGTCTAGCAAAAGGTATGGTGATTTACAAGGAACTGAGTACAAGGTTGTCAAGTTCATTCACAAACACATGGCACGAGTTGTTGGTGCTGCACAGGGTACCATTGTACAAAACTTGGCTTCTCTTGATAACCTTGAACAATGTTCTTCTTGTATTTGGCACCGTTGGAGACGTACGCTTGGGGACAAGCTTATTTTCAAAGGTGGGGGTATTGATATGCACCAAGGTCGAGACTTTCCTGATGCTTATAAAGAAGAGACTTAAGTGAGCTGGCACAAATGAGAAAAGACTTGGAATTAAAAAGATGCTTTGTTGCTAGCATCTTTAAATAAGAAACACTTGTTGTTCATTAAGGTTATGCATTTTGTTTGGATTAGACCTTGGGTCTTTGAGCGATCTTCTCTGGGAGAGATCGAGAGTGGTTTGGAAGCTAAATTACTCACTGGCTGTGATTAGATTGCTTTGTAATTCATTCACAGATCCTATACAAATGCATCTTTCTATCTT
This sequence comes from Anastatica hierochuntica, assembly GCA_900406275.1. Classification (NCBI taxonomy): domain Eukaryota; kingdom Viridiplantae; phylum Streptophyta; class Magnoliopsida; order Brassicales; family Brassicaceae; genus Anastatica; species Anastatica hierochuntica. The sequence continues at coordinate 4,580 of OVAN01006593.1, forward strand.
TGTTTATTGTTTTATAGAGAGTTTACGATTTGGATCATAACACTTAAAAATATAGTACTGGCAATATCTTTTCATAGCATCCAAATCCAAAACATGACCATCCTCAACAGGATAGCGGAGATTATGTGTTCTACTAGACCGTGATTTCGTGAGAGCTTCGTCTCCGATGAAGAAATCAAGATCCACCGCAACTCCAGAGTTGTACTGTGTTATCCAAGTTGCCTTTAGACAACTCTTGGATGATTCAAACATGAGTAATTAACTACAACTACTATTGGAAGAATAAAGCAAGTCTCAAAATTACTCGAAAATCACATTTTTGTGTACATGCAATGCGCGCGCACACACACACACAAATGAATTAAACAGGTCGCAACAAAGGAAAAACATACATATCAGAAAAGTGTTATGCATATTCAAGTTGGTGGATCTAAATGTCTTGATTGAAAAGTTGAACATCCAAGTTTTTTTGACATCAAAATTAGCTTACAACCAATTGAGTATCCCCATTTAAAGATAGATAAACAAACTATCAAGGAAAAGGAAAGATCTGCAGTAAATGGGATACATTAAATCTCTTTGTCAACTTAAACCAACCACAAAACTAAAGAACAAGAAGGGCTTTGCTGGTATAAAGCTCTGCAATTTACTAAAAAATCCACCCAAAAATCTACTCAACAAAAAATACTAAAACCTTTATGAAAACATAAGGTGTGGCAAAGACGAACTCTACCTCGAGGCAGAGACATTTCTCAAAAATAGAAATCTTGGTGAAGAGCGTATGGATCAACTCTTGTTTTCAACCTAATATGGAAATAAATAACAACTGTAAGCTTCGACACAATAATAACCAAATATACACATATTTATTTATCTGTAACCATGTTTGAGAAGCCACCAATGTAAAAGTAACATTAAAAGTTGATTTACCTTACATACCCTCAAGAGCACAACGCATAGGCCTTAATTTCCAAACACAACAACATCTTGATGACCATCCTAGTAGAAAGAGAACAAATCCTTATTCCTTGTGAGACGCTTAAACCTCGACTGCTTCAAGAAATTCTGTATTGCTTTTCGACTGCGTCAAAGAGTATGTATGTCTCTGGGTTTAGTCTCCTTGTGTAAAATTGAGAACCCTAAAACGAGATCAAAGCAAAATCTTCAACACCACTTGGTTTGGACTTTTACAATTTGTCATTGCTGTAAAAAAATTTAGAAGTAACTGGCTTTAACTTTTAAAACTGTGAATTTTAAAATAAAATCAAAGTTACAATTTATTGGCTGTTAAAAAGAACTCTCGGATGAAGAACAAATGAGGAAGTTAGACTGTGAGAATTTTAAGGAGAATAATAAAGCTGTAAAAAATTAAAAGTCATTAAATTGGGTAAGTATAACTTTAAAAACTGTAGATGAAAGTAAAAGTCTCTACAATTGAAAACCAATCAACCCTCATATATGTCAATTGAATTTGATTTTTCGTTTTGTCTATTCAAATCGATTTACCATTTGATTTAAAATCTTCACAATCAGTTTTACTTGAAAGAAATGGCGATGTCGCTTCCAAATTTCTTGGGAGCGTTGTACATGATTTTAAGGGGAGAAGCATCTTCGAGTTTTTTCGCATGTTCATAATCCTCAACATTTCCTATGTTCAAAAAAAAATTATGTGATAATTCACCATGGAAAACAGATTCACAAAATCGGTCATGAATCAGGAGCAATTAGGGTTAAAGCTGTAACGAAAATTCATTGCTTTTATGTAACTCAGCCACGATGAGGAAGATGTTAGATTGTGTTTATTTTCAATAAGGGCAAAATAGTCATTCGATTAATAAAACTTGCTAGATTTGGAAAACCGAGTGTGGATGGTGAATGTAGAATAAAAACTCAGTTGTGTGGTATTCTAGAGAATTTCTCATAAAACAATCAACTTACATAAAAGTTACGCGTTCTTAGTTCTCTTCATACAAATAACTTAGTATTAAAGTGTTGTCTTCAAACTTTAAAATTATGTTCCTATACAGCTTTCTAACTACTTGTTTTGATTAACATGTTAGTTATTGTTCATGTTTCCATTCATCATCAAGAACTGGATCTAAACGTTTCATGGTCTGAGTCATCATAATCATAGGTGTCTATGTCATCAAAAATATTAACAGAGATCCAAAATTCTTACTTTTTTTAAACTCATGTTCATTGTTTAGGCTTTCCTCTATGTATCTTTGTTCAAACCATGTACCATAAATGGATTAGCAATGGATGATATGCTGAATTTTTCTAAAATGATAGAACGTTATTGTAGAGTAAAGCAAAATCAATAGATTTTATGTTTTTCTAACATGTGCATTCACATTATGCAAAAGCTCTACTTTTTGGATCATTAAGTTAGGGTAGATGCCTTTAAAATCAAACAATGCACATGGAGGAGAATACTAAATGAGTTAGGAACCATGTTGATCCATAAAGAAGAAATATCAAAAAGCTTCAATCACTAATAAAGATTTTACATTGCAGTTGATTCCAAATGGAATAGACAGTTCGTAATACTCTTCAAGTAACCTAGTCTACGAACTTGGTTTCGTTTTATGCTTCCCCCAACACACACTCATGTTGCTCTTTGATAATACTATTATTTTATCGTTTTTAGTTGGATTTTTACATATTTATTTGCAGGTTTTTAACGCTTATTCGACCTCTAGAGGTAGTTTTCTCTTATTTATAATTTTAGAGATTAATCAGGTTAAATTAAAAAGGATGGAGAAATTTGCTAATCGAACCTCATTTATATTATCAAGAAAGTTTCATTGACGGATCAAGAAGACGGAAGCTCAAACACTTGAGTTTTGCATTTTACCAATCCGGACAGATTCTCAGCAACATAAAGATCATCTTGAAATAATGTCTTTCCTTCATTGGATTGAGCTAGAATTTGGTTAAAAGTTTTAATTTTGAGTTAGTTTTCTAACGCAAGTAATTTGAAGTCATTTGGAGCTGTGACCGAGGAGTTATAGCCATTTAAGCGAAGACATGTCTGTCTGGCTCGGAAATGAAGCAAGTGGAGCAAGATTGAAGCTGTGACCGGGTGATGGAGATTCCACCACCGACCAAGTGCCTATTTTTGGTACACTTCAGTCACAGAGGTATTTCGTGGCCAAAGACAGATTTTGACTCATATCTTTCGGTTCGTTTAACCTATTTTGATTCCGCAAGAACTGACATAACCAAGGACGACCTAAGAAGCCCTAGCATTATAAATAACTTTTTTTAGGCTTTAGAATAGAGAGAGCCATTTTTCTTACAGAGAGTTACAAGACGTCAAAAGGTTTTAAAGATCTTTTCTTTTGTTCTTCAAATTCTCAAGTTTTCTTTGGAGAGATCCGTTCCATACTTTATCATAGAGAAGATTTCTTTATTCTTGATCTATTTAATGATGTTTTTCGTGTTCCATGTCTGAGTAGTTAATTAGTTAAGTTTTTAGGCTTCTCAAAGAGATCATGTTATCATAAGATGCTAGTATTTGATTAGGGATTCATATAAAATTTGTTTCGGTTGATTTTTATCCATGATTACTCTACATCGCATCTAGAAGTCTGTCCATAGGTAGATTTTCATTCCAAAATCTTGTTAAATCACCTGAACTAAATCTTTGACAAGCTGAGTTACAAGAAGGTCAAAAGTAGTGGAGAAGATCTAAATTAGTGTTTTCGAGTTCAAGACGTTGCTTAATTCTAATCCCAAAACAAATCGGTTTCTTCTATGATGCATGATTCTCTGCGAATGTGCTATGTGTCTAACTCTTTTTCCCATTGATTTACATCCTTTTTATTATATTAAGTTGCTGTCTTTTACTTTTAAACTCACCAAACAACCTTTTTATTTTATGTTTTAGCTTAAATTAATCCTGAAATTTGTATGTAAGATTGGAGTCCTTGTGGGGTCGATAACCTGAAATACTGCAACTAGGTTGTTCACTTGCAGCAGTAGTGTCTTTTGGGTGAAACTTGACATGCTACCAAGCTTTCTAGTGCCGTTTTCGGGGACTTGATTCATTAACTACGAGTTTTTACATGTTGATTTTAGTCTTGAACGATTTTATTTTCGCCTTTTACTTCTTTTTCATTTTTATTTTCTGGTTTTGTGCAAGGGAGATCTTCTTTGAACGACTCATCTACAATCAATCCTCCCATTGACATCATTGAACATACCTTAAGGAGACAAAAGAGAGAAAGATTAGCTGTTATGGAAAATCCGAACCAGAATCCTCCTCACGGACAGCCACATCTTGTGGACAATCAAACTGTTCTCACTGAACAAGGAGACGTAGCTGCTGGCCATGGACTTGGTGTCGCCCCTGATGCCATTCTTCCACCTCATGCCGACTTACCTGCTACTGTAGTACTTCATGGAGTCCAAGAAAACCCACAAGAACCTATTGGTGCTGCCCCTGTTCCACAAAACCAACCCAGAAGAGAAAATGCACTTGTTCGAGTGGATAACCCACAACAAATTCCAACTGGGAATTTAGTTGGATTACAACAACTCCCACAAGTACTTCAAGCCTTGATTAACCAAGTTTTACCTCAAAATCAGCCCCCTCAAGGATGAGCTCATCATAATCAGCCTTGCCATCCTTAAACTATTGAAGATTTTGATTCTTCTGATGCATTCTTCTTGGATAGGGATCCAATTAATCCTCCTCAGCCTCGAAGGTATGATTTTGAGATTAAACCTCACATGATAGCCTTCGTAAAGCAAAATCAATTCCATGGACTATCCACAAAACATCCACTTGACCATATTGACACATTTGAAAAGATATGCAGTACTATGCGTACAAATGGAGTTCCACCGAACTACTTTAAGTGTAAGCTTTTTACATTCTCATTGAATGATAACGCTCTTAGATGGATGATCGCTGCCACCACAATCCATCACCACTTGGGAAGAATAGAAAGGTGCATTCCTGAACCAATTCTACACTAAGCATAAATCGAGCTTTATTTGAAGCAAAATCTCAGGCTTTCAACAAGGACCTACATAATCCTTTTATGAAGCTTTAGAAAGGATCATAGAGTACACAATGAGACTGCCAAAACCATGGTTTTTCTGAAGGAAATCTATGAAATATCTTCTACACTGGCATCGACCATCAGTATAAGCTTTCTCTAGACACAGCCATCAATGGAAGTTTCATGACCAAATCTGTGCTTGAAGCCAAGCTTTTGATCGAGAACTTAGCTGCTAGTGACGCCAATAGTGGTCTTATTTATGATAGAAATGTGCGTGGATCCATAAATTCAACAGAAGCCGCACAAATTTCAGAGCTAAAGACAATGATTTTTTAACTACTAAAAGATAGACTAGCAGTTCATGTTGTCGAGTCCATTGGAGACACCAATAAAGCTCCAAATATGAAGTATTTAGAAGATAGAACAGAGGATAATGAGGAAGAATTGAACTACATTGGTGGAAATTTTGGAAACAAGGGCTACAATAAAGAATACCGAAACAACTCAAATTTGTCCTACCAAAACACTAACGTAGAGAACCCTCAAGATCAGTTCTATCCGCCTCAAAACACCCAACAAGGAGCTTCATGTCAGCCTAAGCAAAAACCTTTTAACAAAAGAATGTACCAACTGAAGCAACCATTCACTTATCCTCAAGCCAATGCGTCAAATCTACAAGAGAGCAAGCTTGAGACAATGCTGAAGAAAATTTCACAAGAGATGAAACAAAACCACAAGGAAGTTAATGGGAGGCTGCAAAACATCTACAATGAGCTTACAAAAATGTATAAACCCATTTTTACCCGTGTTCAGAAGTTTGAAGTTCAAATCACTCAAACGAGTGAAGCTGTCAAGAAACAGGAAAACCCGACGAAATTCTTCTGCAAGGTCGCTAACCTAAAGGAAGTTAAGAAGGTCGTTTCTATTTATAAGACACCTCTTCAAAACCTCAGTTCTCAAGGAAAATCACCTCTGTATCGTTTACCAAACGAATTTAAGAGAGCTTACAAGAAGAGACTCAAGACGTTTCCTTTAGAGAATATCGAATGCCCAGGGAAGTTTATTATTACTTGATCAATAAATAAAGTTAAGATTGATTATTGCTTATGTGATACAGGAGCTAATGCGAATTTGATGTGACTAAACATGAGTCTCTAAAACTTTCGACCATCTCGAATCTCTATCGAGTATGCTGATATGTCTACATCCACACCATATGGATTTTTGTCGAATGTTCTGCTTGAAATAGAAGGATATCTCATACCTACTCCCAATTCTTAGCTAATGTTGGAGGATTCTTTGATTTCCCCAACAAAAGGATTTGCTTAACAAGAGTGAACAAGTAAGTATATTACTCTGCTGTGAGCTACAACTCCAGAGAATATGAAACTATTTCGAAGGAAAAGATGGTTAGTCTAAACCTTGGAGATAGCCACAAGACACAGTGAGTCTCAAAGGAAGGACCTACATTCATCAAAACGCCAATTTCTTCAAAACCGGCGAATATGGATGCAAGGAGAGATTCTTGTGCTATCAAGGTACAAACTAACCCTTTCTTGGACGTAGATGCAGAAGAGAAAGATGTTTACATGTTGCCAACATCCTATGCTAAAGTCAAGATCCAAATCCTCATTGGTCTTGATGTGAAGAACAATGAAATTTACAAAAACAAGCTCGAGAAAACTCTTAATCAATTCCCGAAGACAATTGTGATTTATGAAGCAATTGGAGGCACGATTGATGATCTCAAATCACCCTCTATACCACAAATTCCAGAAACTCAAGAAGCTAAAGGAACCACAATTCCTTTAGTGGAAACCGATCACGCCTAAAAAGTGAAAGAAATCGAGCTAAAGACTCAAAACAAGCGCTTTGTGGGAGGCAACCCACATGGTTTTTAATTTTATTTTAAATTTTCTAAGACTTATTTAGATGTCTAATAGTTACTTTTTACTTTTGCAGGATTTTAGAAAAACAAGAAAAATACACAAAAAAATTCGGAAGACAACAACAAAGGAACATGAAAGTTGCTGTGACTGGGTGACGACTGACAAAATATTAGAGTGTGCCATAGAACGGCTAGTAGAATGCCTCAAAATCAGTTTTTTTAACTTTGGAAAGAAAGCGGATCCAAATCGTTTAAGCCATCTCATGGACCATTCCAAGCGTTCATTTTATACTGGAGAAGGATGTTAAGGATCGCTAATCAAGCTAAATCTTCAAACCAAAAATTCTTGGAAAAAGTGATGATATCATGAAGAACCAAAAAGATAAGTTTGAGAAATTTCATCATTTGATCATACTGAAGCACTAAGAGCAATTCATTACGGAATCCCGGAGAGACTGAAACAGTACCAAAAGAGGTAAACAAACCCTGAACTTCATTTTTCATAAACTAACACTATATGATAAGTGATATGGCCGAGAAAAACCGACCCTAGAACAGTCAAAATCAAAAGTTGCCTGGAGGATCAAGTTTCTTAACAAAAGGAAGCATGAAGATTTCCAGTACCCACCAAGGAAATCAACTCAAACCATCAAAGATGCCCGAACAAAGTGACCATTATGAACAAAACAGCCCAGTAAGAATTTTGATATTTCAAATCTTAATTTTTGGCTAACATTATGCCTTTGCCAGCTAGCCAATGAGCTTGGCTAATCCAAAAGTGTCATTTTTATATGAGAGTCAAGTTTGCAGACTGAAAATTCACTATATGATCTTAAAGATCCGAGCAACAACGACTAACTATCCAAAAAAAGTTCATAATCCGGTCAAAAAGAAGTTTCAAGAACTCAAGAACGTTTAAATGACCGTATTTCCAATTCTTTCGTGAAAATCAACCATCAAAAATGTTTAAAAACATTTTGGTGCCATGAAAGACATCCTGGAACACTAACCAACCAACCAGAATCAAAAACGAACGATCGGAACGCGAAACGACCAAGGAAAACCCAAAACGGTCATGAACACGTCCCAACCGACCGCGCGGTGGCTCCAGGACCGAAGTGCACCACACCTGGGCACGCAACCGGTGTCCCAACTTCTATGCCTCAACCACACGTGCCACATGAAGCCTAGGACCGGTTGGCAGACGAACCAGCACCAGCCTTTGCCAAGCACACCCACGCGGCCGGTCACACGGCCTAAACGCCTCGTCCGTGATTTCTCCCGACTAGCTGGCACGACATTCTCGACCGGTTCATGCCAAAATTGGTCCCCGACCGGCCCCGAGAGGTAAGTACTCCAAATTCTAATTTTTTTTTTGTCTAAAATCCGGTTTTTAGCAAAACAGCCCAATTTTCCTAAAATTACTAAACCAATTTCGAAAATAAGGGAAGGAGAAACGAGAGTTTGTTTTCACTTTAGTATTTTTGGATCTAAAATTTTTAAAACTTCATCTATTTCTCTTGAGCAAGTTTTAGAATCCTAAGAACAAAATTTCAAAACCTTGAATCCTTTGTACATTTACTAAAGTTGGGTTGATGTCAATGGAAGAATCTCGTTCCTTTCTTCATTCAAGCATCAAGGCATGTTCTTAAGCTCTCTTTCTTTTAAAGTTGCAAGTTTTAAAACTTTATAAATTTCTTAGATTTAGGCTTTTCTTAGCTTGATTCTTAGAAATTTCCTTTAGAAAAACTTGTTGGGTTCATGGATTACAATTTAAACGTGTTAAATAGCTTGTTTCCACTAGATTTTGAAATTTCAAGTTTTTGAACTTTGGGAACCATAAAAATCCGAAAATTGGAGGATAAATTTCCTAAATTTGCTTTTTCTTAAGCCATTTCCTTATATATGACTAGGATATGCTAGTTATTTTGCATCATTTGACCACAAAATTGAAATTTTTGGTGATGATTTTTTGCTATGTGTATGGAATCCGAAAATGACTTGAAATTTTGAAAAATTTGAGTTCTTGCTTGTTTGATGCTTTTGATTTGTTTCTCATATCATTTAGACGTTTCTTTGCTATCACAAATTGTTTAAGAACATATATAGTTCTCTTTGAATTTTTCAAGAGACACATTGTCTCTTGGAGTTTTTGATTTTGTAGGATATTCAACAATAGACAATGGGCAGATTGTGAGGAAATCAACAAGGATAGTTATCCGAAAGGATAGTGTTCTAAAGATTCAAGAACCACGCAATTCTTCGAAATCCGAAAAATCCAAGTGGTTGAAACCAATTACTAAGAAGAATTCAAAGAAGGTCACAAAGAAGCATGGAAAGGATATAGCTAGTGAAAGTGAAGCTACTTTGAGTGTTGAATCAGATGAGAATGGAGAAGAGACACAAGGAGAAGAGATGGTTTTTGTTCCGGTTTTGCAATTCATCAAAGATGTGTCCAAGTCTCCACCACCAAAGAAACAAAGAAAGTCAAGAGTTAAGGGACTTAGGCTCACGGTTTTGGCACCTCCGGAACCACGAAGAAGAGTTGTTGGACCAAAGATGGATCCAAGTTTCGATTATGGGGCAGCCCTTGCAACTATAAAGGTTGAAACTCCATTGAAGATCCACTTCCCAATACTTGATGCTCTAGGATTGACAAGAGATGTCACTTGGTTATTGGAAGCTTTGAAGTTGAGAGATTTTGTAGAGATTTCTTTCCCGGTCTATGAGGAACTTACCAAGAAGTTCCTTAGCACTATTGAGCTCTCATATCTCATGGAAAACGAGCTAAGGCTCAAGATAGAGTTCTCATTTTCTCATCTAGAGGTATCACTTACTCTTTGACTATTGGTGAGTTGTGTGAAATGTTGCATTTGGAATGTTTAGATGAAGCCAAGTTTAGCTCATACCACACGGCCTACACTGTTTGGGATCGATTTGTTCATGAGACACTTAGACCTGGGCATTCAAAGGAGGCCAAGATTGGACATAGAGTAGTTCGGTATGTGCATAGGCTCATTTCACAGCGGATCTTTAGTAGGACCGAACAAAGTTCAATACTTAGGGATGACTTCTTCATCCTCATCTCTCCTTTTGTTGCTAGTTCTCAGATAGCCAACTAAGGTGCTCTCATTGCTAGGAGGATGATATACATGAAGCACAAGGCTGCTAGGGAAGCCTAGAGAGCTCAACTACAGGTCTCATTTTGGAGAGATCATCACTGCTATCCTCACTTCTAGAGGATTAGACTTGAGTGTTGAGACACTTATGGCTTGAAGTGGATTGTTGGATCTTTCAGAACTTGCTAGACATAGCTATCTTGCGGGATGGATTTAGGGTACCGAGACCTTTGCCTACCAGTTCATGCCTCTTCATGACACGAAGTCAGTCTGTTAGCGTCTACCTTGCTCGTCACTTCCCCCTCTGCAGGAAGGTCACACTCTTTTCGACCAATATCCTTCTCAGATTTTCAGGAGACTTCCAGAGTTCCCCATCCTTGGCATGAGGGACTATCATAGAGCCAAGGGGTTTGTCGCTAAGACTGCTGCACAAGTAGGAGGATCACTTCCTAGGAGCATGAATTTTGTTGCTTTATATATCGTACCACAGACAGAGTCTTTGGAGGATCTTTGAGCTGCTCCAACTACAGATAGGAGTAGGAGAGTTTGACTGGAGAGGATGATGAGCAGAGTTGTTCATGTTCTGAGACACGTTGTACCAAGATTTTTAGAAGTACTAGCATAGAGAGAGCTGAGTCAGCTGATGATGGAGACTTAGAGAGTTTCTCTTTGGTTTCAGACTTTAGACATGATGCAGCTGAGATAAGGAATACAGCTCAGAGTGACTCCTCAGGACACGCAAGATAGACTCCCACACAGGATCCAAACGCAGTTGTGAGCAGGCACACCCCAGATGATTCACATTCAGATGACTTTTGAGTCTTTATCAGGTGTTATTGTTGTAGTCATTGTCTTTTTCATTTCATTTTTATGTTTATTTTTTTATCTTATTGATTTTGTTATTCCCTATTGTTGATTTTTTTTGCACCGAGACAGTACAAGGTAAGTATGGGTGGATTTATCCGTTACTCATGTCTTTTTCTTTTTTCTTATGTACTTTATTTTTATCGAGTCATTTTTACGTTTTATTGAGTCAAAACATGTTGGAATCTATGATCTTATGTTGCTGGAATTTTTTTGTTTTGTGCTAACTTTTATGTTATTCCTACAGTATTTATTGACTGCAAATTTTACTAAACGGAAACCTATAAGTGGATCGACCTACTAGGACGACCATGTCCCTTTAGGACTCAGATTTTCAAAGTTGGTTCCACCAATAAATCAATTTAATTTCTCATCTTGGGCCTTGGTACACTCTGGATATACTCCTCTTTAAGGCCTGACACTAATTCCTAGTGAATAGTGTCCCTTATATTATTTCTTTCATATAGAATGGATTTAAGGTTCAATGAAATGAGCAAAGGGACAAATATCTTAAACATTTTAAACCCTATAGACTCATGGAGACTTATTCTACTTGTGCTTAATTTAGAAAAGAAATAAAAGAAAAGGAAAAAAATAGAGAAAAAGAGATCGACAGAAAAAATAAAATGATACCTAGAAAAGTAGGGAAAAATCGATTCTCAAAGGGGTTTGATAGAAAAAATAAAATGATACCCTAGAAAAGTAGGGAAAAATCAACATCTAAAGCATAAGAATATGAACGGGGATAGGACTTCACAAAGGTTTTATGTGGCTGGAAACTTGATTGAGTAATGAGTCAATTGTTCTTAGATCGATATTCCCTCAATGAGACCGCGCACACCTTAAAATTAATAGGAGCCAGTACATAAGCCAATTTTTTTTGATATTGGCTCAAATTGGGATGGTTGTTAAGAGAGAGGGGAGTAGGTGGAAGATGATCTCTGTATGTTGGTGCTGTTGTATGGAGATGACCGAGAGGACCCCAAAGCGATGTTTCAGACAACAAAGGATTGTTTCCGCGTTTTCAAACTTCTTTTTTGCTCTTGGATTTTCTTTTCTTAAGGACAATAAAGAAGATAAGTTCAGGGGAGTTGATAAAACTATTATGTTACCGTTTTTAGCTGGATTTTTACTTATTTATTTGCAGGTTTTTAACGTTTTTTCGACCTCTAGAGGTAGTTTTCTCTTATTTATGATTTTAGGGACTAATCAGGTTAAATCATCAAAAAGGATGGAGAAGCGTGCTAAGTGGACCTCATTCATACTACCAAGCAATTTTCATTGACGGATCACGAAGATGGAAGCTCAAACACTTGAGTTTTGCATTTTACCAATCCAAACAGATTCTCAGCATCATAAAGATCCTCTTGAACGAAGATCTTTCCTTAATTGTATTGAGCTGGAATTTGGTCAAAAATTGTAATTTTGAGTTAGCTTTCAAATGCAAGTGGTTTGAAGTCATTTGGAGCCGTGACTGAGGAGTTATAGCCGTTTAAGTGAAGACATGTCTGCCTGTCTCGGAAATGAAGCAAGTGGAGCAAGATTGAAGCTGTGACCGGGTGATGGGGACGACACCACCAGCCGAGTGCCCATTTTTGGCAAACTCCAGTCACTGAGGCATTTCTTGGCCAGAGATAGATTTCGACTCATATCTTTCGGTTCGGTTAACCGATTTTGATTTCGCAAGAACCAACATAACCAATGACGACCTAAGAAGCCCTAGCATTATAAATAACTGTTTTTAGATTTTAGAATAGAGAGAGCCACATTTTCTATAGAGAGTTGCAGGCCGTCAAAAGCTTTTAGAGATCTTTTCTTTTGTTCTTCAAGTTCTCAAGTGTTCTTTGGAGAGACTCATTCCATACTTTGTTATAGAGAATATTTCTTTACTCTTGATCTATTTAATGATATTTTTTCTCATTGATTGCTTGCTATTTTTCGTGCTCCATGTCTGTGTAGTTAATTAGTTAGGGTTTTAGGCTTCTCAAAGAGATCATGTTATCATAAGATGCTAGTATTTTATTAAAGATTCATATAGTCTTTGTCTCAGTTGATCTTTATGCATGATTACCCTACAACACATCTAATAGTTTGTCCATAGGTAGATTTTCATTCCAAAAGCTTGTTAAATCAACTGAACTAAATCTTTGACAAGCTGAGTTACAAGGAGGCTTCGAAAATATATCGCATTGGCTCAGTGAACTTATCAAAACATGTATCCATATAATGCATGTTTATTTATTACAAGAGCATACAAAAGTCGATGTCCCTTTATACTTAACCATAGAATCCCGAATCTTGAAAGTGGAGTGGATTTAAATTAGTGTTTTCGAGTTCTAGACGTTGCTTAATTCTACTCTCTAAACAAATTGGTTTCTTCTATGATGCATGATTCTCTGCGAATGTGCTATATGCCTAACGTTTTTCCCATTGATTTACATCCTTTTAGTTATTTTAAGATGCTATCTTTTACTTTTAAACTCATCCTTTAATTATTTTATGTTTAGCTCAAATTAATCTTGAAATTCGTAGTGTAACATCAGAGTCCTCGTGGGATTGATAACTCGAAGTACTGCAACTACGCTATTCACTTGCAGCAGTAGTGTCTTTTGGGTGAAACTTGATACACTATCACTCTACTTAGATTACGGTGACCTCATCGAGGTGATAATTCACTTTCAATTCTACTTTAGTCACAGAAGACAAAAAAAACTGTGTATTTTTTTTAACTAACAACGTTAGTTGAGAAATATAAGTGGAAATTTCATTGTTGTAAGTACCAGAAACATTTTTTTTATAAACCATGAAGAACCTATGAAAGAAACACAAAAGGAAATACATACGCTTCCATTTGCCTCCCCTATTTAGAAACTTTGTGAGCCCGTACAATGACTTTAATCTCATGCTCAATGGCTTGCATCTCGAAAGCAACCTTTGCAAGCAATTTCTCCTCACTGTAACAGGTACTGTCACAAGAACTGTAATACGCACTGTAACAAGTATTGTTACAAGTACTGTAACAAGTCTTGCATCTTCAATCTCCCCCTTTTTAGCTTTGTATATCTCAAACACCTGCAACATATAAACTACACAGCTACCACATAACGTAGACAAGTCAAAAAGTCAATGAGATTTTAAACAGAAACCTCTCCCTGACATTGCCATACACCTGCAACAACAAATGAGACAAACATGTATGTTCTCTTAGTCCCCCATAAACCTACACTAGTGGATCACTCCCCCCATCATCTAAGCTCTATCAGTCACTATTCTCCCCCTGCTTGACAGCACGCAAAGTTAAAAACCAATGTTTGAGGGATCAAGTAGACTTACCTGTAGGTATCATGTGGAAATTCTGACAAGTAGAAAAAGTGTAGACATACCTTCATTGTTCCAGTTGTTGCAGAGGTGGACTTGTCTTCCTCTTCCCTCTGCGACACACACACATATTTTCATTTTCCAAAGACACGTATCAAAGATAACATTTCTTTTAAGTCCTTCTTGATACAGTGCATGATGTCGCAACTTACTAGAATTAACCCAGACCATCCCCGATTCACTGCAACACTTGACAACACATATTAGTGATACAACTCATAGACTACACTAACGCAACCACTAGCAATCAAATCACATAGTGGAACTATAACTTGCAATGACGTCACATGTGCCACATCTTTGAATTAATTTGAAAAAGCAAAATTTAATTACTATTCATTTTTTAATTTCACAGACCTTTTTCTCTTGAAGTACTACAGGGGCTGCCTCAGCATCTAGATCAAACCATACACTCAGCTCTTTTAGACTTGTGACATCTGGTGATCATGCCTTTGAAGGATAGCTTTCACTCTGTCATGCCTTTATCATGCCCCTAGTCAGTTTTCAACCTTTATCCGTCATAGAAGGAAGCTGAAATTTTTGTCGATGCAACCTTTATTTCAGCAATTACACCCTGTACTATCGTTGGATTTTCCTCCAGTACAACCACTGTCACAGATATTGACATAGTAAAACTTGCACTATCACTTGACTTCTCAAGTGCAAAAAATTTTCTTTTATAAGACTTTAAGTTCTTCTTCAGCTTTTTGCAACCTTTCTTTATGCGGAATCTGTACTTTTCAGAGCATGACGGCATGATTCGTAGCTTTTTCCATCTAGGATTCTAGATTCCAAACAAAGTCAAAGCCTTATATACACTTGAACCAGTACCTATCTCAGCCCTGCACACTCGACAAAAACATTATAGCTCACATACACCAATTGATTTCCTCAGTGTAACAAAACGGTTAAAATCCAATGATTTTGTGAACAAATCAGCTAATTGCAAATNTCAATGTGTTTTGTCCTTGAGTGTTGCACCGAATTTTTGGATATGTCAATGGCACTTTTGTTGTCGCAGTATACCAAGAACAATCCAGAGTCCATTCCGTAATCAGCTAACATCTGTTTCATCTACATGAGTTGTGTGCAACAGCTTCCCATGGCGTTGTATTCAGCCTCTGTTGTAGATAGAGACACAGAGTTCTGCTTTTTGCTCAACCATAAAATCAAGTTGTTTCCTAAGAAGAAACAACCTCCACTTGTACTTTTCCTATCATCCACACTTCCAGCCCAGTCAGCATCACAGTATCCAGCAAGATTCTTGTTCGATCCTTTAGCATAGTAGATACCAAAGTTGATTTTCCGCTTGACATACTTGATGATTCTCTTTACTGCCTCAAGATGAGACTTCTTAGGTTTTGCTTGATACCTTGCACATACCCCAACGCTGAAGCTTAAATATGTTCTGCTTGCAGTAAGATACAACATACTCCCAATCATCCCTCGTTATAGCTTTGGATCAATGTCTTCACCAGTCTCGTCTTTGCATAACTTGGTTGTAGTACCCATGGGTGTCCGTGCTTCTTTGCAGTGATCCAGACCAATCCTTGTCACTAAGTTTCTGGCATAGGTACTTTGTGACACAAATACTCCTTCTTTTGTCTGACATATCTGCAGTCCCAGAAAATATTTCAGCTTATCCACCATGCTCATTTCGAACTCTTGTGTCATGTTCTGCACGAAAGCATCAACCAGTTTTTGTGAAGTTCCCCCAAAGATAATGTCGTCAACATAAATTTGCACCACCAGAATGTTTCCCTCTTGTTCCAAGATAAATATAGTGTCTTGTCAACAATTCCTCTAACATAGCCTCTATCAATCAGAAAGTTTGTTAGACTTTCATACCAAGCTCGTGGAGCTTGCTTTAATCCATACAGTGCCTTGTTTAGCTTGTAAACGTGGTTTGGGCTTCTGGCATCTTCAAAACCTTTGGGTTGTTACACATACACTTCTTCCTTAAGTACACCGTTCAGAAAAGCACTCTTGACATCCATCTGGTATACAGTGAAGTTTAGGATGCAAGCCATACCTATAAACAATCTGATGGATTCAAGACGTGCTACAGGAGCAAAAGTTTCTTCAAAATCAAATCCTTCGATATGAGAATATTCTTGTGCAACAAGTCTTGCCTTATTTCTGACAGCCACACCATTCTTATCGGTCTTATTTTTGAAGATCCACTTGGTTCCTACAACATTCACCCCTTC
>OVAN01006594.1:0-21050 GCA_900406275.1 Anastatica hierochuntica
GTTATTACAAGAGTTTGATCTCAAAGATAAGAAAAATATTGAAAGATAGATGAAAAAAATGTTAGATGATGAAAGATATGTTCTTGGTTCACATGAGAAGCTATTTATACTAAAGGGAAAAAGTGTGGGTGCCTTAAAAGCACTTTTTCACGTTAAGGCGCCCTGCCGTCGCCCAAAAGCATGCTACCATCAACCTACAGGTCAACAGTAGCTCACCTTGGGCAGTAGGATTCCCAAGGGAGGCTGTTGTTGACCCAAGGTGTCCCACTGTCGACCTCCAGGTCGACAACTGGTCACCTTGGCAGCTTGTAGCCTCTTCTTCTTTCCTTTGAGTGCTCTGATTGGTCCCATATTCTCCCATAGCATTTGGCTCCTCTTTTCCTTGATTCCTTAGCTCCAAATTCACCTTGAATCCATCTCTAGAGCCTCCATGAAGCCATGTCAAAGTTGTACCCATAAATGCAAAGAAATGACATGCAAATGCAATATGATCCTAAACTAGACTCTAGACTCAAACACATGGACTCTAAGACTTATATGCAATATATACAACCTAAATGTGGATGAAACTAAGCTAAAATGCATCAAAATATGCAAGAAAATATGTACATATCAACACCCCCGGACTTGCCCTTTTCTTGTCCTCAAGCAAACAACAAATACCAACCCCAGAAATGAGGTTTGTAAATGGGAACTCAAAACCAAGATAAGAAAAGTAATGTCTTATGCCCAATGTCTTCAAAAAAAAGAAAATGGTGCAAAGATTATCTAAGAGTCTATCTACTTCTCCATGATAATCACAAAACCAACTCTTAGAATCTAAGCTAACCATCCATAAACTATCCCATCACCAATTCCTTTTTACATTCAATTAAGCTTAGGCGCGAGTTCTTTACCTATGGACAATGCATATCATCCATTCGGTTTGGAGTTCAAAGAAGGGGTTGATGTAAAGAAGTGTAAAAAGAAGATGGTTCACTTAATTTAAATTGGTTTCTCTCAAAAAAATGTAGTGCAAGACAATAGGAAAAAGCAAGGTGGTAGCCGAACAATTTACGCATACAAAGCATTTACTTCCTCTAATTGTTCCCACCTCATTGCTTCCTAAGGATCTAGACACTTACTTGATATACTTTCCATCCTAGAACTAGAAACCATAAACATTTTATTGAACCAAACTCACTTATTCTTTTTCTTTTTGTAGACAACTAGAGATTCTTAAACTTTTAAACTTCTTAGCTACTAAACTTATTTTTGATTTTAAGAGCCACTATCTAATCACTTGGATTCTTTTTTTTAAGGGTGGAATCTCTAAGCTTTTAGTTTCTAAGGTTATAGTTTAAACTTAATACTAATCTCTAGTGCCTTTTTCTTTCACTTTTCTTTTCTATCTTTTTCGATTTCCTTCTTTCTTTTTCTTTTTCTTTTTCTTTTTCTTTTTCTTATTCAAACAACCTAGGATCATATATTCATTAAGGAACATCTACTTGAATCTCTACACTAACAATTCCCAAGACTTATACAAACCCGAAACCACAAAGATTTTCCCCTACCCTGACTCTAGTTAGCCTTAAAGTAAGGTTAACTCTAAGGAAGTATCGTATTTGTTGTTCAACTTCAATTCACTCGGGATTTGTTTGGTGTGTGCACTTTCCAAAAGAGGCCTCACATATCAACATATTAGGGGGTTTTGAAGGAAAGGTTTAAGGGTTTATAAGGGTTGATCACTACTCTAAAGATGAGAGTAGCCATTTGAGCTAAGAAATGGTGGTAAAAATGGTTAAAACATAGCTTAAATATAGTGTTTTCTCATGGTCAAGCATAGCAAAACCAATAAGCAAGATATTAACATTCATTAAAAGTCATCTTAGATAGGAATTGACTCAAAAGATAGGTTACTTCCATATTCACAAAGGCTTTTAAGTGGTTAATTCCAATCACGAATTTTCCTAAGAAAAAAGTAGTTTATGCAACATCTTACTTCTAGTGAGGGCATTGGTAATTAAGCAAAACTCAACTATCTATGGCGTATTTATATCATTGTTCCCTATGCAAAATGAAATCCTATATGCTATGAACAAACTAAGTATTTACAAATGGATGCAATCTATATGTAAAGCTTTCAAAATAAAATGAAAATATTTTTGGTTTTTTTCGAAAATTTTCAAATTATTTTGGTTTTTTCACAAATCATAAGTATATATAATGCATGACTCAATATGTGAAGAGAAAAGAAAACATAAAAACTCAAAACGATATTAATACTAAGTCCCTCGCCCGGACTTAAATTTCACCGTCTCAGTGAATTTTAAACTGTGAGAGTGACCTTTAAGAACACACATCAATATAAAAATATGCAACGGTATTTACAAAGGATTGTAGGCGTACCTTGGGACAACTCATATGTATGAGTGTCTTGTGAATCCAACGGAGGAGTTGGGCTCGTTTTTGTTGGAGCTCCGTGGCTGTGATGATGAAGGGCCGACGGGGTCTTTCCCATGTTTCCTCCGGGGTGGCTCTTGGTATGAAGCTCTCGGTGGTTGCATCTCTTGCTATTGCGGTTCCCAGATTACCAAAGGAGGAAGGGAAACAGAGTGCCTTGGTTGTTGATGTCCATGACAACTCAAATCTTCATCTTCTTTTCCTTCCTCACTTAAAGAGGCGTAGCGGTTGTATTTTTCGTTGTTCTTCATCCTCCTCCACAACCATGTAATGAAGTTCCCTTGTTTTCTTATGACCTTGTCTTGGTCGTTCATCTCCCTCTCCAAGTACATTTTGTACTCACTTCTTTGGTAATCCTCTGGTGGTTCTTGTTGTTGGTATTCAACGTTGAAAGCATCTTCTTCTTCTTCTTGGTTCGGTGGTATCTCGTTCGGGTCGGACTTGTAAAGTCTTGGCTCACATGGTAGGGAGTAACGGTTGACAAGTAGATTTTGAGGGAGACGGAATGAGAGGTTCTCATCCTTTGTCGTGGTTGTGTGCTCTTGTAGGGGCAAGTAGCACGCTTGTCTTTGCCTCTCTTCATCGATGGACAAGTAGATCATCCGGACATTCGTATACCTGTGGTAACCATAAAGGAATTTCTCCTTCACTAGATGACTCATATCCATAATCCTTTCTCCTCTTAACCTCTAGAACTCTTCACTGATTAACTCCCACGTGGAGAAATAATGGCGTGAGGAACTTGCCAATACGGATCAAAGGCTCTTTTGTGGTCCCTAACTCTTCATGATAGTCTAACATCTCAGAGATGAAGACACCTCCGTTGTTGACATTGTTTCCCACGAGGTCTTCCATTATGTCCTTACTTGGTCCCTTCATAACCGTCTTGACACTTTGGAATAGAAACTTCAAACTCAAGGGGCTAACTAGTTTAGGCGAGCTTCTCCCCACAAAGGTGTTTCCAAGCAACTCCAAAAGGTAACGAATAGTTGGGTTTCGAACCTTTGATAGCTTGGCCGAACCCTCATCATATGATCCAAGTGTTATTCTCTCCCAAAGTATTATTGATTCAAGTCCATTTCCATAACCAAAATATTCTTTCGTTTGATCGAAACCATACACTTGACATATCTCCTCAAGGGGTACCTTTAAAATGTTCTCCTTGATTCTAAATGTGAGGTACATGGCACTTTCATGAGGACCACGTCCTTGTACCATGCTAACCGTTGAGAGGAATTGGAGAGTGTGGTGACGGTAAGTCGCATAGTTCATTGATAGAAGGTTCTCCATGTCCATTTCTCTAATCAATTATTTTACTTGATTGTTAATCTCCATCTCTCAAAATTTCTTCATTCGTCCAAGTAGTTCCAATTACCTTGGCGTTATCTTAGAGATACAAGTAGAGGCTTGTCTCCTCATCGTACCAACTCGCGTAGGTGACATTTGCTTGTTCACTTGAAGCCATTTTTCGGATCTACAAAAGATAGTAGATATTGTGAGTTTAAAATTTCTTTAACGAACGAATGTAAAGGCATAAGAAGGATTTAGCTTTGAATCAAGTTTAAACATTTAAGAGCAAGTCATACTAATTTTTTATTCTTAGCAACTTCCTTAACCAAAACATTCAATCTAAATGTCATATCAAATGGATGCACATGGACCTAAATTCTTCTTCAAAAATCATCGAAATATTCGGACACTTTTTAGCTTAGCATTTTCAAAATTTCACAAGCAACCGAATGGTACATATGTCATGAGTAAGATGCCTATAAAATTCACCAATAAAATGTCCATTTAAACCATTCAAAGACCTTTACTAATTTCGGATAAGTGTGCATTTAATATAATTTACCCAAATTCAATGGTAATGAACAATGCTCGAGGTTTTCAATAATGAATAACAAGTAAAGCAAGCTTCTCGTCATCATAACAATGCAATGGAAAATTCAATGAAGGTTAAAAAACAATCCTGTTAGCTCATGAAAATCGAAATATTCAAGCATTAAAGGACATCACTCAAAAATTGTAAAATCTTTGAACTCTTCAAGGATTTCAAGCATAAGTACCATAAATTCAACATAAAAAACCAATGGAACTAATTTTCCCCAATTTTTTCTGAAGAACACTATTCATAAGCACTATTCATCAAAAAGAACAATCCATGAATCAAGCATTTTTAGTTGTTTTTAAGAAGATCTAATCCATAAAAACTCAACAACTAAGATAACTCACAAACAACATCTTACCCATTTCTTCTTACCAAAATCAAAAATCATCATCAAGAAGAGAAGCCGTTTTTATCCATACCTTTAGTTTCTTGATGTAAATATGAATGTGAGAAGTAGAGAGCTTGTGAAGTGCTTGCAAAAATGGATGAATCTTGAGAAAAATCTCAAAGTTTCTCTCAAAGTTCTCAAGAACACAAAAGCTTAGCTTAAGAAGATGGGTATGACGATGGCTTTAAGCTAAGAGAGAGAGAGAGTTTTTGCTTTTTCAAGCAACAGGTGCCATTCATGCTTAAGAGTTCAAGTTGGTGAAATTTTCAAAAATTGCAAAAATGGTCCTTCGAAATTCCATTCATAACCATTTGGCAAAAGTTTATCAAAATCACCCTTAAAATCTTTAAATCCAATTTTGGAGGGAAAATCAAGTTTAGCTTTTGAAAAATTAGGATCAAAGGTTTCTAAATGGATCAAAAGGAGTTAGGTTTTCTTAAATCAAAATTTTGCGAAATCACTCTTGAAATTCTTTTAAAATGGTGAAATGCAAATGAAATGCTTGAATTCAAGAGAACTTACTTTAGCCAAAGGAATGTTCTTAATTACTAAGTCATGGTGACTTGTTGGAAATGTCTATCCATATTCCATTTTGGCTTTGATCCTTGCTTTGATTGGTTCTCCCTTGGCGCTTAAGCTTAAGCAAAAGGATGTCTTTGGAACAAGGTTATCCCAAGACATATCATCATTATTGAATTAAAAAGCTTTAAAATTAAGGACTTAAAACAAAATATTTACAAAGGATATGCATGAGAATGCCTCTCAAGTGCACTTGTTTAAGGTCATTAGCTTGACCATTCTTCTTTCTTTTAGTTGGTGAGATTAAGGACCACCTCTTCCTGGTTAGGTCCTCTTGGAGACTTCCTTATCACCCATTCCTTGATCTCGTTGAAGTTTTTCACTCCTTTGCCCTTGTGGAAATGGGGATTGTAGCTAGCTTTGAGGGTTGACCATGGAACGCATTGTTGCTTCTTCATCATGGCCAAGTCTTCATGAGCCAATTTCTCCTTGGGGTTTTCTTCATACGACAAATTCCAAACTCCATCCTTTTCCAAGCTCTCATAGACTTTTTCTTCTCGAATTCTACCATTTCTCTTTGGTTCCCTTTGGTAAATCGTACCACAAAAGCATTGTCTCTCTTGGTTTTAAGCATTGGATAGGAGACTCCTTCATCAACCCTTTTCAAAATGAGCTCTTTAGTATCAAAGTCTATTGAAGCTCTGGTAGTAAGGAGAAATGATGTTCTTAAGATCAATGGAAATTTAGCTTGGTTGGACTTAGTATCCACAACCACGAAGTCACACTTAACAAGTGTGTTGTTGACTCTTAGCTCAATGTTCTCTAGCCTTCTCATAGGAGTCTTTTTAGATGCATTTCCTAGTAAGATGGGATCCGCTCCTCTCTTGATCTTGTATTGAAATCCAAGTTCTTTTACACGATCTAGTGAAATGTTATTCAAACTAGGACCGGTGTCCGCCAAAGTGTCCTCAAAATGGTAATATTTAAGAGAACATGGAATTATAAACCTTCCCTCATCATTGCTCTTCTCTAGAGTCTTTTCAATAGCTCTAGTTGTCGGGATACCATTACCCCTCATGATCTTCTCAACTATATCTCTTTGAGAAATGGCCTTTTCTAGCTTCTTCTTGACAATTTCACTTGTCTTTTCTTCTTCTTTCCATTCCTTGGGAATGTCCAACATACCTTTCTTCTTGATCTCTCTGTAATGTAACTCAAGGATTTTCTTTTTGAAGCGTTGATGGTATGGTAGTGTGGATTTAAAAACCGGAAGATTCAAAATGGGGAAGTCTTCCTCACTCACCTCTTCTCCTCTAGGCATATACCTAGGAATCTTTTCTTTCTTCTTAAATTTCTCTTCCGTTGAGACATTGGGTTCCTCTTCTTCCATGAATCTTTCCCTTTCTTTAGCTTCCTTGAAAACTTCTTCCTTAGTAGCCTTATCAAAAATCAAAGGTTCTTCCTCTTCTTTCTCAATCTCGACATCTTCCTTGGCCAAAGGAGTGTCCTTCTTCTCAAGCTCCTTTCCTATTGGAGCACTTGTCTCTTCAATTTCAAAGTCAAATCCGCCATGACCTTCCTTAATAATCGGGTTTCCAACCAATTCCACATTTAAGCAATCAACAATCTCATCAAGGGGTTCAAAAATAGATTCTCAAAATCATCAATAATCTTCTCCTCTTCAAGAGTAAAGAAAATATTGTCCCATGGTTGAGGAGTGTTGTTGATTTCTTCTAAGAAAGCATTGCAAAAGTCTTTGCTTGAATCTAATTTCTCTTTAGTCGTGGCCTTTCCCTTACGGTCCGAGATCACTTGTTGGAGTTGGGAATCTATTACCTTAACATGTGAAGAAAGAGCTTCATGCTTGATGTTCATGTCTTGGTATATAGAATCTATCTTCACATTCATCTCCCCAAACTTCTTGTTGAGCTCAGCATTGGTCTCATTTGTCCTTCCAATAGCTTCTTAAGCATAACATGATTCTCTTCTTCTTTGGTAGGACCGGCTTGTTGTTGACTCTTTTGGTAGTAGCCTTGCTTAGATTGGTATTGGTACCCTTGTTAGTTATTCTTGGAAGGATAGACTTGATCTTGTGGACTCTCCACATTAGTGCTTCGATAGGATAAGTTGTTGTTGTTGAAAGGCTTGTATCCTTGGTTGAAGGGTTTTTGGTAGTACCCTCCTTGGATGTAGCTCACTTCTTCTTGGTTTTCACCTCTTTTCCTTCGACTTCAGTATCCGCAAAGTGAACACTTCTCCTTATTTGTTGAATGAGCCTATCAACCTTATCACTAAGCTCTTTGATCTTGTCTTCCTTAGATCCCGCACTTCTCACCGTTCTATCATAATCATTTCCATCGCAATTGTTTCTTTGGGATAGATTGTCTATGAGTTTCTCTCCTTGATCGGCGGAAAGACTAGCAAAGCTTCCCATGGAGGCGGTGTTCAAAGCCAAGCGGTACTTCTCATGGATACCTCTATGGAAGATTTGAAGTAGGTTGCCCTTGGTGATACCATGGTGAGGACAACTCCTTATGTACCCACTGAAGCGTTCTCAAGCTTCATAAAGTGATTCCATTCCTCCTTGCTTGAAGGTAGAGATCTCATTCTTTATCTTTGTCGTCCTTTGGGGCGAGAAGAACTTAGCCAAGAATCTCCTTTTACATTCGTCCCATGTTGTGATAAAAGATGTCACAACACTTTTCTCCCATTGAGATGCTTTGTCTCTTAAAGAGAATGGAAACAAAGTCAATTTGATGATGTCCTATGACACTTCATTAATCTTTACCGTCCCAGTTAACCTTTCAAAGTTGTCCAAGTGCTCTAGAGGTTTTTGCAACGCAACACGAAAGAATCTAGCGTTTTTCATCGTAATGATCAAGCTTGACTTGATCTCAAAGTTGTTGTTGCGGATTTGTGGAGGTCTTATATCCATCCTTTCGCCATTAGTGAATGGCTCATTTCCTTCTTCAATCCTTGATTCTTCTCTTGGGAGATGGAATGGATGGTTCCCTCGGTCCTCTTGACCAACGAAATTCCCATGATTTGGAGGGGGAAAGCGCTCTTGTTGAGGGTTCTCCATAGGGGAAGGATTCTCTTGTTCAACTTCTTGATTCATACTCAACCTTCTTAGATGGGCTTGTCTTTCTCTAGCTCTTCTTTGTCTTGTTTGTTGCCTTTCAATGAGTATTAGATCAATGTCAAGAAGTCTTGTATTTGGCTCACTTCTTGACCTTGTTATCATGTACCTTCATAAATCAAAGAAAATCAACAAAAGAAAATTAGAAACTTAAATAAAATAAGCAAAAAGTAAACTCTAGTCCTTGAATTCTAAAATCTCTTTGAAGATTCTAGCTAAAGCCTAAATCCCCGGCAACGGCGCCAAAACTTGACGTGGACCAAGTTTAATATTTATAAACCTAAACCTACTCGCAATCCCGCAAGAGAACGGGGTCAAATCGTAGTACTTTAGAATCGTCCAAGGATTTAAAGGCTTGACTAGTAGAATCTAAACAAAGGGAATACAGTAGAAATTCTAGTCTAGGTGGTCGATTTAGATGGAGATTGTCACGGGTCTTCACTACATCTAGCGATCAACAAGGCCAAACATAATTAAAAAGAATAAAGGAAAGCAATAATTAAACTAGCAACAAGGAAAAGCAAGAAAGGAGTGAATTTCGATGCAAGCAAGCAAGATAGGATCTTGAGATAATAGTAATGGATTTGGGGTTGATATATAGATGTGATGGACTTTTCTAAGGCTTTATTATATGATTGAAGCTATTCCTAAGTCAAGGATCCTTCCTTAATCGATCTACCCACTCTCGTGGCGCAGATCTATTCACCTATACACATTAAAAGGCTCAACTCTCATTTGTTGCCTATCTAAACATGTATGTGATAGTAAAATACTAGTCCCTTTAACCACTTAACACCTTGATGTCCCCATTGGGAAAACTACTCTCATAGCTCAAAGTGAAAAACATATATCTTGTTCTCTCAAACATTTCATTGAACACTTTCTAGGCGTCAATGAGCAAGCAATGAACTTTTAAGAACTAAACAAGATCTAGTAGGAATCTATGCCAAAATCTAGCCTAATCATCCATCACAACCCTAGATCTAACCCTAGCCTACTACATCTTAAGATCCAAGAAGGATCTACTCACTAAGAGTCATGGAAATCCAAAGACAAGAGTTTGGTCTTTGAACTCCCATGTTCTTAGAAATGAATCTAAGAGAAAGAGATGAAAAGAAGATATCTAAATCCACTCAAAAGTATTAAAGAAGTTATTACAAGAGTTTGATCTCAAAGATAAGCAAAATATTGAAAGATAGATGAAAAACAATGTTAGATGATGAAAAATATGTTCTTGGTTCACAAGAGAAGCTATTTATACTAAAGGGAAGAAGTGGGGGTGCCCTAAAAGTACTTTTCACGTCAAGGTGCCTTGCCGTCGCCCAAAAGCAGGCTACCATCGACCTACAGGTCGAAAGTAGCTCACCTTGGGCAGCAGGATTGCCAAGGGAGGCAGTTGTCGATCCAAGGTGCCCTACTGTCGACTTCTAGGCCGACAACTGGTTACCTTGGTAGCTTGTGGCCTCTTCTTCTTTCTTTTGAGTGCTCCAATTGGTCCCATCTTCTCTCATAGCATTTGACTCCTCTTTTCCTTGATTTCTTAGCTCCAAATCCACCTTGAATCCATCTCTATAGCCTCCATGAATCCATCTCAAAGTTGTACCTACAAATGCAAAGATATGACATGCAAATGCAATATGATCCTAAACTAGACTCTAGACTCAAACTCATGTATTCTAAGACTTATATGCAATATATACAACCTAAATGTGGATGAAACTAAGCTAAAATGCACCAAAATATGCAAGAAAATATGTACACATCAAGTGGTCTCTAGCAAAACATCATAACCCTAATATTTTACAATGTGTTAAACCTCGAAAATGTAATTTTATTTAGAGTAAAGTAAAAATGATTTCAGGACATTTCCAACAATCTCCCACTTGTAATGTATCATCTATTCCTCTAATGCCTTTGTCCATATATCTCGATCTGACCATAAGGCAAGACACAATGTCAACCAAACCACGTATATCGAACTCTGATTTATATTGGTTAATCAGAAGATCTACATTCACCTTGTTTGAGCACCGTATGCATTTCTCAGTATCAAATCTTTGATTGGCCCAAAGATATCTCTCCCGTTATATGGGAGGGACAAATCACCTTTTGTTCGATACATGTTCTTATACACTTTATAATACATCCAATCAATGCTTTTATAATCACCTGTTACGACTGACATTTGACAAAGTCAAAGTGGACCAATCCATGTATAAGAAACCATGATGAACTCAGGTCAAAGGACTATACTATATAGTTGTAATGAAAAATTTAGTGATATCCATATAACAATCTTGTAGAGTTCTCATAGCGGGTTAGACCGATATTGTGTTCTCCAACACATACATCTATGTGATTCACTTTAATACAACATATCAATGACTTCATTGAACGCAGTCAGTCACTTCGCATACTAGTCATTCATAATTATTAATGTATTCGCTTAATAACCTGATTATGGACCTTAATAATTTAAGTCATCTATCACTTATAGGGTTTTATGATCAAGTCACATACTTGATGACATATAAGAGTGGTATAAATTATTTTGAGACTATTATTCAATTATCCAATAGCTTAGTAATACTGAAAGAAGTTTTATTAATTTGAAATAAATCAAATGTATATAAACATGAACATCATATCTCAAAATAAAATCTCCCAATAGAATTAAAATCAATCTTTATAAATCTAATGCCAAAATTGTAGCAGTATGACTCTCATTCTTTGGCTGCAAAAAGGGTTTTGTCAAAGAATATCTTCACATCTCTGCTATCAACAATCTCGTGAATGAGGTGGTAACGTCTTTGTATGTGTTTGGATTTCTGGTGTGATCTAGGTTCTTACGCTTGTGCAATGGCTCCATTGTTGTCATAATATAGATCCACTGGGCTAGAGATACTAGAAACCTCAACTAGTTCAGTGATGAAATTCCTAATCCAAACAACTTCTTTATTTACTTCAAAAACGGTTATGTACTCAACCTCGGTTGTAGATTATGCGACAGTACACTACTTGGAGCTCTTCCAGCTCATTGCTCCTCCTTTAAGGCAGAAGAAAAACCCAAAATGTGATCGGAAATCGTCTTTGTCTGTCTGAAAGCTAGCATCCGTTTAGCCACTCACAACAAGTTCCTCACTTCCTCAATATAAACCAAGAGCTTATCCTTATTTCTTCTTAAGTACTT
Organism: Anastatica hierochuntica; assembly: GCA_900406275.1. NCBI lineage: Eukaryota > Viridiplantae > Streptophyta > Magnoliopsida > Brassicales > Brassicaceae > Anastatica > Anastatica hierochuntica. The sequence goes on from OVAN01006594.1 coordinate 11,567, forward strand.
ATGGATGTTCTTAACTGTCATCCAGTGACTCTCACCCAGATCAGACTAGTATCTTCTTGTCATGCTCAAAGAATATGCAACATCTGGTCGAGTGCACAACATAGCATACATGATGGATCCTTTAGAATAAGTATATGGAATCCTACTCATGCGCTCTCACGCATCAGATGTCAGATGACATTGAGTCTTGCTAAGAACTATATCATGGGACGATGGTAGAAAGCCTTTTTGGAATCATGCATTTTGAATATGTGTAAGATTTTATCATATAAGTATCTTGACATAGCCCAATAAGCTTTTCAATCTATCTATATAGATCCTTATTCCAAGAATTTAAGTAGCTTCTCCCATGTATTTCATTGAGAAATAACTTGTTAGTCAAGTGTTAATAGACTGAAGCAAAAGAACATCATTTCCAGTGAGCAATATGTCATCTACATATAATACCAAAAAGCCAATTTTGCTCCCACTAGTCTTCTTGTATATGCATGGTTCTTCTTCATTTCTAATGAAATCAAACTCTTTGATTGTTTCATTAAAATGATGATTCCAACTCAGGGATGCTTACATCAAACCATAAATGGAGTGGTGAAGCTTGCATAACTTCCTAGCACTTTCAGAAACTGTGAAACCTTCAGATTGTGTCATGTACACATCCTCTTAAAGATAACCAGAAAGGAAAGGGGTTTTCACATCCATTTTCTATATCTCATAATCATGATAGGCAACAGTAGCTAAGAGAATCTGAATGGACTTCAGCATCGTGAGTGGAGAGTAGGTTTCACTATAGTCAATACATGAATCTGTGTAAAATCCTTAGCTACCAATCTAGCTTTGTATATATGAATATATTCATCCATCTCCATTTTCTTTTGAAAATACATTTGCACTCAATAGCTTTGACTCCATAAGGCAAATCAACCAAAGTTCATACTTTGTTAATTTACATGGATTCCATTTCGGATTTAGCGGCCTCCAATCACTCATCAGAGTCATGGTCCATCATTGCCTCCTCGCAGGATGTAGGTACATAACTTTTGATCATCAACAAATGATGATGATCCTTGACTCAATATCCAAACCTATTGGGCTCGTGGCAACTCCTTTCAGACCTACGTCACTCAGGTACCACATGTGTGGAATTTATGACTCTTCGCAGATCCAACTGATATTCTTCCCGAGAAGTTGGAACTTCTTTCTGTTGTTCTCAAACTTCTTCGAGTACTACTTTACTTCCATTATTTCTCTTAGAAAGAAATTCTCTTTCAAAAAAAACACAATTTTGAGCAACAAACACTTTGTTCTCTATAGCATTGTAAAAATAATAACCTTTAGTTTCCTTTTGATAACAAACGAAGTAGCAGTTATCCGATTTAGTTCCAATATTATCAGTAATCATCCTTTTGACATAAGCTTCACGACCCCTAATCTTAAGAAAAGACAAATTAGGATCTTTCTTGTCCACAGTCCACATCTCATATGGTGTTTTTTTCACTTGGTTTAGATGGACATTTGCTCAGCTTAAACGAAAATGTTTCAATAGCATAGCCCCAAAAGGACGATGGATTATATGTGTGACTCATCATTGATTGAACCATATCTAATAAAGTTTGATTTCTCCTTTTAGGTACATCATGCCACTGTAGTGTTGGAGGAGTGAGCTGTGAAACAATTCCACGTTCTATGAGATGATCACTAAAAGTTTGACTCGAATATTCTCCTCCTCGATCAGATTGAAGGGCTTTATTTTCTTGTCAAGCTGGTTTTATACTTCATTATGAAACTCTTTGAACTTTTCAAAGATTTAGATTTATGTTTCATTAGATAAAAATAACCATATCTACTAAAGTCATCAGTAAATATGATGAAGTATTGGAAGTTTGCTCTGGCTTTTATGCTCATTGGACCACACTTTTGTATGTATGAGACCCAATAAGTCACTGGCTCTTTCACCGTGTCCAGAAAAATGAGCCTTAGTCATTTTCCCCAACAAACGATAATGCCATCACTATGAAACTTTTCACTTTCACTGTGTCCAGAAAAATGAGCCTTAGTCATCGGACCACACATTTTTCATGTAATTTATAATCAAATGAGTTTGACAGTCCATCAATATGAAACTTTTGAATGCACTTCTTATTTATGTCCTAAACGACAATGTCAAAGGAAAGTTGGATTTGAGTCGCTATACTTAATGTTTCATGAATTTATCAAGAACATAAATTTTATTCTTTAATAGAGCGCTACCATATAATAAACCATAATAATAGAACGAACTACATTTTTTGAGCGAAAATTCAGAACCTCCAATGCTTAAACATGGAATTGAGACGATATTCTTGTTTACAACATGTACATAGTGGCAACTCTTGAGTTCTAAAACCATGTCTTTTCTTTAAAGTTTTACTATTGATGAGGCCATTCATATTTTTACAAATATGGGCACCACAACCGTATCCAATACACAAAAAGTAGAACCAAAAGTAGTAGCATTTACTTCTATAACATAAATACCAGGAGAGAAAATCTCAAAAGTTTTGTTCTCTAGATCTTCCGAATGTTGAATGAGGCTTGACTCATCTAGTATGTTCTTCTCAAGAACATATCGCAATGAAAAGGAACTTTGAGGGTATGGAATATTTTCAAAAAATAAAAGCTTAAATTAATATGATGTTCATGAGATTTGAGTATTCTCAACAATTATGAAAACTCACAAGATATTTAAAATAACTCCTCAAAATAAATATAGTGATCCAAGATTCATATCTCACTAGAATTCGAGTGAGCTTCGGTCCATCACCCGAACTCCAGTTATTTAGTTAAGCAACCACATTGCTAATTATATCCAATATAACTCTTGATTGTGGATGACATCTTATGCCTAATCCAACCTTATGTCTCTAAGCCCAAAAACGCTTTGATAGCCTAGTCAAGTAAACCAATATCTTTTCATAGGATAACCAATACCATCTGCCTTACTCATGTAATTATGGAACATCCTACTTAGCATACTCATAACACAATGAAACAAGTCTTGACAGTTGACAAGATTAGGAAACATACCATACTTGAAATTACTTGAGTTTTTTTTTAATTCAATTTGATATTTAAAACTTAAATCTGATATAAATAAATACTTATACATATTCAATATGTAATTCTAATTGAATTATAAATAAATAAATTGATTTCAATCAAATTAAAACCTATGATTATTCACTTATAAATAATCATGATTAGTTCTAAAAACCTAAATACTCGAATGAAATAAAAGTTTGCTAGCGTTTAACTTTGCCAATAATGATTCACTTGATACGATATTCACATATGTAAAAAGGAAACCACACCTTTCGGTTTATTACATAGCCTTATATGATCTAGTTCAATCGAGATTATAAAATAAAAAGAATTTGAATACAGTAAAACAAATCGACTTATGAACTATTATATTAAAACCGATTAAAATTCACCATGATGACGTAATCACACTATCAAATTCCATATGATGATTTCAAATATCAATATATACACATTTGATTCAAAATCAAATGATAGACGCTTTCTCCGATACCGTTGTTGGAATTTGCACCGATTTATAAACGATTTATAAATTTATTTACGAATTGAATTCCCAAGAAACATGAAAATAATTGACTTGAATCTAACTTACTAGGTACCGAATATACCTGTAAAGCCCAGCGGAAAGATGATATAAATTTGGATCGAGGTTTCTAAGCACTCCAAGCCTCGTGCCTCTACCGGTATCCACACATACATAAATTGGATCGAATGGGATGCTAGTGCCACTGTGATGAAATCTCAAATGAAACAAACATTTTTATCTTCATTTATTTTTAGGGTTTTCTGTTTCTCTGTTTTTCTTGGCCGATCATAAGTGTTATGACTACTAATAAATAATTAACTAAAGACCGACCTAAACAATACCAATCATATGGACGTACACTTAGCCCAATGAATCAATGTTCGTTATGCATAATTAGATTACTTATATATATAATATATATATATATATATATATAATATTATTCTTTTATTTATCATATAAATAAAAAATATTAAATCTCTACTAAACTTTGATCTAATTTACTTAAGTATGTGACCTTGTAGGATGGAAAAATATTAGTAATGGACTTATAAATTATGAGTGTCTCTAGTATAAGAGTAATCTAAGAGCTTAGATTGAAGAAGATAAGTAAAGTGTTTTATTGATTCATTGATTTCTTACTTACAATCGATGATGATAACATCTTTATTTATACAGTAAGTTTATTGCCTAATCTTCTGACAAGTTTTGTCATTGGCGGCTCTCATCAGATCCAACGCAAATGAATCTGTTGGAGACTGTAATCAACTTGTCCTTACTGGTCATACTCTTCATTTGACTGCCCTTTGTGCCGACTTGATCCGTGTCCTCTGATTTTGTCTTTGTTTATGTTTCAGGGGAAACAACTAGCCGTTGAGAGTTTATTGGTTGGGCCTTCTCTGTTTTCAAATTGAGTTGATATATTTGGCTCTGCCCATGTCGTTTTCTTCTAACGACAACTGCATTTTGATTCTTTACTCTGTTATCTCCTCTCAAACTTGGAGTAAGTGGAGTAGCTACGCCTAATTTGAAGCGAAGAGAGCTAAACTGACGATAAGGCAGAGGTTTTATAAATATGTTTGCAATCATTTGGTGAGATTGAATGTGAGTCACCTGGAGAGATCCAAGGGCCACTCTTCCACGGACATAGTGATAGTTAGTCACAAAGTGTTTGGACCTTGCTTGGTAAGTATACCGCAGACAAGTTATCGTAGAATAGTTTCGGTGTATGAGATAATGGAATGCCTAATTCCATTAAGACTGAGCACATCCATGTTATTTCGGATGTTTTTTCTGATAAGGCTCGATATTTATCCTTAGTATAGCTCTTGGGCAAAGAGTCTTGCTTTGTTGAGGACCAAGATATGAGGTTATTTCCCAAGTACGTACAATAGCCTCCTGTAGACCTTCTCGTTAGCTTTAAACATGCCCAATCATTATCGTTATATGCCTTCAGAGTGAAATATGTGTTTTCACTGAAGGAGATTCCCATATTCATTGTTCCTCTGATATATCGAAGTATTCTTTTAAGCAGGTTGTAATCAGACATTGTTGGGCGTGCATCTTCTGGCATACATAATTAACTGAGTATTGGATGTCCGGTGTGAGGCACTATAACTTGTGTGGAAGGATATGGAAGTATGTCGAGTTTGGAAATTCAACATCATCTTCCTAGACTCTGTCTGGTTGCGAGGTAATGGGGTAGAAATAGGGGTGCATTCGGTCATACATGCAATGACAGAAGGTTCTCAACATATTTTTCCTGAGTTAAAATATCCACTCTTGGTGGTAATTAACGTAAATCCCTAGAAAGCATTGGAACCTCCTCATATCTTTCTTTCAAAATTCTTCATTTATCTGAATTAGAAGCTCTTGCATCAAGAAAGATTCATTTCCTGTAAGCAGCATATCATCTACGTAAAGTACTAACATTATGACATCTTGTTCCTTATGCAGTTGAACAAAGAGGGATATTTGATGGTGCAAATGAACCAAACTCAAGCAAGAAGGTACTGAATTTTTCATACCAAGCTTTTGGGGATTGTTTCAATATATAGAGAGATTTATGAAGCTTGCAGACATGGTTTAGTCTTGCTTTGTCTATAAAACCTGCAGGTTATACCATATAGGCTTTTCCAAAAGATCTCCATGTAAGAATGTTTTTTGAACATCCATTTGCTTAACATTCCATTTCATTAATGTAGCTACGTGGAGAATGGCTCTAAATGTGGAAGATCTAACCACCAGACTATATGTCTCAAGGTAATCACTCTTCTTTTGTATAAAGTACCATCCACATTTAGTTTAGTTCGTAAGACCTACTTACAAACCAAAATGTTCATGTCTGGATTTAATGGTACAAGCGATCAGGTGTTTGTTCCTTTACAGTTTGAGATTTCTCCATGCATAGATTCATTCTAATGTGGGTCTTTGAGAGCTTCAGAGACTATTTTAGGTTCAGGAGAGTTATCTTTTGAGTAAGTAATATATATCTTTGGTTTGATTTAAAGGTAACTACTTGGGACCATGTAACCATTGGATGGCTTGTAGTAGTTTATGCGGTTTGTGTTGCAGGCTGAGAAAAAGTGGAGGCGATTGATGAGCTTGCAGTCTGTCCTGACCTACTGTAAGGGTGAGTTACTGCCAATAGAATCAGGATCGATGCTAGTCGTACACTCAAAACACACTCTTACATTGTTAGTAGAAGCTGCATTTGATTTTGCATCATCTAATTCATTGGAGATTTGAGAAGCTTGAAGTGATGTTGATGATAATAGTGGGAAGACGACAACTGAAAATAGATGTACATAGCATGTGTGAAGCCTACAAGATGAGAACATTATTGTTGACACATGGACGATCTCATTTGGTAGAGGAGGTGAGGTCACATGTTCATTTGAATTGCTTTGAGTCGAGGGAGTAAAACTTTGTTGTCAAACTTTCAAGAGAATTATTGTTCCATCCGGCTAAAGATGAAGATATTTATCAGAAAAAGGGAATCTTGACTCATCAAAGATAGTGTGTCTGTTAATATATACTATCCCTATTGGCAGATATAAGCAATGATACCCTTCATATCTTTCATTTTAGCCTAGGAACACACAACTTAAATACCTTGGATCAAATTTATGAGTTGGTAGTCTCGATGTAGGGTAGCATTCACAACCAAAAGTTCAAAGAGATGTGTAATCAGGTACTTTTTTAAAAAAACATTTCATAAAGACTTTGACGTGTGTGAAATGCTGCAGATGGGAGAATATCAATCAGGAAGTTGGCTGCGAAGAATGACTCTACCCAATACATTTGAGGAACTTTACTGTCAAATAACATTGTAAGACCCAACTCGGTTATGATTCTATGTTTCCTTTCGGCAAGACCATTTTATTTTGGTGTGTATGGGCAAGATACATATTGTTGTATTCCGCTTTCCTGTAGCTTTGACTAGAATTTAGTACTTTGATGAACTCACCACCACCATCGCATTGAAATATCTCAATATTTGTTAGCAAAAGATTTTCTACTAGAGTTTGAAAGCCACAAAATGTTGTAAGGAAGTCTGATTTCTTCTTAAGATGATAGAACCAAAGTCTAATTTCTTATTAAGAGTATAGAACTAACAGAAGCGAGACTAATTATCCACAAAGATTACATAATAAGAGAACCTTTGAAGGACATTATAGGAGAAGGTCCCCATAAGTCATAATGAATTATTTATAGTGGCTTAGTAAACTTAAATTTTGATGCTGGAAAACGGCAAATGATTGCTCTTCCAATCTTGCAGGCTTCACACATGCTATGTACATCTTTATTAAGTGTGATGAGCTTTTGAGCAAAGAGTTGGTGTAATACTTTATTGTTGGCCAAGCCTCCTATGCCAAACTTCACTAGTTGTGGAGTGTTTTCTAGAGGAGAACATGACTTGAAGTGAAGATTCTTTTAACACATATAGACCATCAACGCTTCTACCCAAAGTTATGAAATTCTTTGCTCATTTATCCTTGAAAAATCACACCATCATCATCAAATTCAACAAAGTATGGTAATATTTTTTATCTTAGAAACTGAAATCAATTATTTGGCAATATTTAGACTAACCAAAACATTTTTGAGTTCAAGTTTACCTAAGGACTATGGTAGAGGAGTGGATTCCGTATGGGTGATAGACAAGTATTCTCTGTTGCCGACCAATACACAATCTGATCCAGAGTAAGGTTTTGAATGTTGTAAGTGGACAGGTAAGTTGGTTATGTGAGCTGAGACGCCTGTAGTGATACCACTCGTGCCTAGAGTGTTTTGAAACATCTTTAATGTGTAATGCAACTAACGCCATGGAGTGTTCTGCATTTTGATACACATTATTAAAGCGATGTCAACACTTAAGTGCTTTATGACCTTCTTTGCCATATATTTAACACATTGGTTTTCTGAGCCTTCATAAGAGTTGGGATTAGACAAGTTTAAGATTTTTTGGTGAAAGCCTCTTTCCCTTGTGGAGAAGGACCTTTGACCTCTACATATCTGCCATAAGATCCTCCTCTGTCTCTGTAGTTTCCTTGGTATTTTGATGATCCGTTTGTCCATGTGATGTTAAAAGCCATGTGATGTGTGACTGATGAATCATCTGAGTAACTTTGAAGCCTTTCATCATAGCTTATTAGGCGATATATCAAAGATTCTAGTGTTGGAGTGGGATGACCATCTATTGCTCCATTAATACTCGTATTTGTTGGCTCATATTATTTGCTTAATCAATGTAGCGCCGCAAATATCTTCATCTTGTCATTCAGTGGACTCCAAATATAGGTTAATTGCTCATATGCAGTTTTAATATCCTTTAGATATTCAGTCATTCCTCTATCTTTCTTTGTCATAATGTGTAAGCGTCTCTGAAGTTCAAAAAGCCTTGAAGATTATACTCTGTTGTAGAAGTTTTCTAGAGTCATCCACACCTGTTGTGAAGTAGCTGCTCTCACAACTTCAATTAGGATGTCTTCTGATAGTGAGTCAAGCAGCTAGAACTTGACAACTTAGTCAGATATGGTCCAAACAAGAAAGTATGGGTTCAGAATTGGTGTATTCGAGCCATTGATTCCCGGAATATGAAGCACAACAGTTGGTGGAAGAGTTAAGCCAGTGACAAACCCATGCAATCCTTGGCCCGAGAGAAATGACTCAAATTGTGATTTACATAGAATGCAATTCTTCTCTGTGAGTTTAACGGTAAAACATTTAGAGATGTTTGAGGCTAGAAGAGAATAGGGTTCTAGAGCCACTTCCATGACTTTGATACCATGAAACTAAGAGCTTAGGTGTAAGAAGATACGTAAAGCATTTTATTGTTTCATTGCTTTCTTGCTTACAATCAATGACGACATCTTTATTTATATAATCAGCATATTGCCTAATCTTCTGATAAGTGTCATCGTTGACAACTCTAATCAAATCCCAGACAAGCGAATATGTTGGAGATTGTAATCAACATGTCCTTGTTGGTCATACTTTTTTATTTTCTAGCAAATCATCATAACCTTTAATATTGTATGATGTGTCAAATCTCGACACTACAACTTTATTTACAATCAAGTACAACGACCTTTCTAACAATTGGCTACTCTGTTTTGTGATTCATACTCTGAAATATCGATTTATGTGCTCCATTTGTATTGGTTCAATTTTTGAATCTTTGTATTTGACTTCGTCGTGCATCTTTTATAAAGAAGTATTCAGTGTTATTAAAAAGGTAAAGAAGTAACAGTTTTATATATTGCTTCGACTAATATGTAACTTGAAAGTGAAAACCGGAAACATCCTTGCAAAACACAATAGGTAGGCACTACAAGAAACAGGCCAATTTGCGAGGAAGATTTTAGTAGCAAATTC
>OVAN01006595.1:0-21048 GCA_900406275.1 Anastatica hierochuntica
AAGCATATTGATGTGAGATATCATTTTCTAAGAGATGAGAAGAGGATTCAAATGAAGAAGGTAGGAACGGCAGATAATCCTGCAGACATGTTCACTAAGCCAGTTCCTCACAAAAGTTCAAACACTGTCTTGACTTGCTGAATATCTCAAGCTGTTAGTCTGGCCCTGGTAAGGGCATCTTGCTCGAAAGAGCATCAGGCCCTGGTGAGAGCATCTGGCTCTGCGGAGCATCTGGTCCGACGGGACATCTGACATCTGGTTCGACAGAACATCTGAGGCAAAGAGAGAGTCTGGTACATCTGGCACGAGAAGTGCGTCCTGGTACAATCAGTTTGGAGGGTTCAAGTCAAGGTGGAGATTTGTGAAATGTGACTTGAAGGGTGATCGATCGATCCGCATGTCATGATCGATCGATCACCGCCGGTTTTATAATGTGATCAATCGATCCATAAGGGTGATCGATCGATCATTCCGTGTTCCGAAATTATTTGGAAATTTCCTGGTTTTTCCATATAAATATTTGTGGGTGAAAACCATAATTTTTTAGCACGAAAATTGTACTTTGTATCTGCCTCCATAAATAAAAGTACTCTCTTTGCCCGTGGACGTAGCCCTAGTGGTGAACCACGTAAAACTCTGTGTCTTATCTATCGCGTTTATCGAATCTGTCAATCTGTTTCTCTGTCTCTTCTCACATCCGTAACAACAACTTATGTCTGGAAAAAGTTTTGGCATACATAAACCTACAAAAATTAGTAATATAAAGATCTAGAAAAAATATTATAAACCTGCAAATTAGTATATAAACTTTTATTGCTTCTCAATAGCTTTTATACACTCATTCTAGTGGATAGCAATTTTCTCATGAATTGCATACATTTACTTTCAAGTGTTAAAACTCTCCAAAAATGTAAATGGAAAATGAGAAGAGGAAAGACCTTTCAAAGAGAACTCTGACGGTGTCTCCTTTATTAGCTACCACAAAGCAGGAAAAACGCTACAAAGTAAACAGATAAATTGAGAGAGAGAGAGAGAGAACAGAGCTTGAGCAATCAAAGCGACCGGCGTGCTCTGGAGAGGCACTGTGACCCACCAATTTTGCTTAGTCATCCACCAACATTGAAAAGAAGACAAAGAGTCGAAGTTGTTTTCCATGGCTGAGAGTCACTCGAGATCAGATGTTGAGTCATCGTGTAACACCCCCGACCAGGATTAGGTCAAAGTCAACTAATCTGTCGTGCAATAATAAAAAAAGAACATGCACGACACACCAATTAACCTGAACCAAATGTCCTGACTCGAAATGCCACAACTACGCACCCAGACATCAAACTAAAGGTTCTTAGAACACATCCAGGACCCTTACGTCAAACATCCGAGAGCGTGTATCCTAACTGACCAAGTCAAGTCTTTACAACCTAAACTTGAACCCGCTAGTTGGTACATCCCGTACTAGGACTAGTATCATATGGAACACAAAGAATTTTAGAAAAACTCCATACCTTATTGCAAATGTTACAAAAGATTATATAGGTTCGTGAGGAATCTTAAAACATTGATACATAATAGAGTCGTACTCCATTTGCAAAGAGGTACATAAAATACACCAGAACCTAAAGTTCCTTTCACCCGTACAAGTATCCCGTTAATGGTTACCTGCAAAACAGAGAGCCTAATGAGCAACAAACTTGCTCAGTGAGTCAGGTTCCCTAACGGATAAATATCCCCCCCCCCCCCCATATGCTTCAATCATTCAATCCAGCAATAAGCAATTAATAATGCATGCAAGCGGTAAATAAAGATTCAAACAATCGACGCCTCTGAACTTCTAAACTTCCAACTTCCAAGTGTCCACCCTTCCTGTGTGGGAGATCTTCAAGATCGGCGAGGCTTGCCCCTTGCCACTAGTGGTTCCCCTTCGTGATTACCAACCTCAAACCAAAGATACAAAGTCATAACGGTCCAATAATCAAATAATCACTCCTACACCGTCGTGTAGCACGAATCTGGGTGATCATCCCAGCCAGCGTCCAGTGTTTGGCCAGAGAATAAGTCCCATCTAAATCACCAGAAAAAGAATACTAGTTACTATCACGATTTTCTACCCGAAAGTCGAAACCTCACGTATCACTTCCGAATGAGAGTTTGTGGACCTTTGGGTCACCTACCCGGTGAATCCCTTCATGGTCACCTACCCAGTGAACCATTTCCCTTCCTCTCAAATTCCTGAGCGTGCGAACCCATTAAGATACATGCACATAAATGTTACACCTGCACGAATATGTAATACCTTCCGAGCCGAAGACTGAATGATATAACTCAATCATATAATCCACACATATATATATATATATATGTTATACAATATATATATATTAACATGCATCATGCAATAATCATGTCATCAATCATCATGCATCACACAATCACATAATCAAAAATATCACACAAGCATCGTCTTTAACCACTTACTTACGTCTTTCCATTTACTTATTTCATTTGAATGATTTTATGGTTCAACAAGAAACACCCAATACCTTTTTTTGCAAGCGCTAATCGCTCCTAACTATCCATCCTATAACCGAGACTCACCTGGACGTTTGGATTGGTAGTTTGGTCCTAGCGTACTTCTGTCTCGCGGTTGACTCGGCTTTGAACCTTTAATGAAATATTCTTAGAAGAATAAGATTCTTGATGTTTAGAAAACGGGAAAACTACTTAGTTCTAAGCTAATTATTTACTAAACTATAAATTAAAGCTAGGGTTTTAGGCTTACCTTATGACGAGAGATCTGGAGGCTTTTTTAGGTTTTAGGGTGGGAAATAACTAAAAGGGTGGTTATAGGTGGGAAGGAGGAGCTTAAAGAGGTGGGGAAGGAGGAGCTTAAAGAGGTGGTGGCTAAGCACAAGGTGGCACGGAGGACACCAAGCTTCTTCTAGGTCGTGACACATGGCGACGACTCACCAAAAGCAGCTGCATCGCCACAAGCAGCTGCACATCTACTTCAAGATGCGCTATAACCGAAAACGCATCAGTCCGTTCCGAACGTTTCGGGTTCGGATCCTGACATCCCGCAGGCCTTTCAGAACAGCCGAAAAATATTATTCTCCAACCAACATAATTTCCTCCGACCATTCTGGTTCAAATTTATTTCTATGGTCATTCTTACCCTAAAACTTAAAATTAATTTCTTGAGAATTCTAGAATGAATTAAGCCGAACCGCGAGCGTTTCCGACCCACTAAATTTTATGAAGATTTTGTCTAGACAAAAAATTTCCGAGCAAGTGAAATCCCGAGCAACTTGGTTGGTTAAGTAGGGAAGCATCTTGCTGAATCATCGAGAGGCTTCCAAACAATTATGTATGTGCTGAAATTTATTTCGAATGCACTAAAACTTATTCCGAATATGCTGAACTCGGTCATCTTCCCTTTGGCCATTCTTTGATTTTTTCACGTCTTGATCTTTATTTGTGGTTATTACATTTTTCCCCCCCTCAATAGAATTTTTCCTCGAATTCTTAATGGATATCTCTTACGGCTCTTGATGCATCTATCTCTTATCGTTAACGCTTCATCTTCTCATCAGTTTCTACTACTCCTTCTTTTTCGTTCTTTGCCAACAATTTTCCTTAATTGTTTCTCTTATTAACCCTTGTATTCCATTGAATCTTCGTACACCCCTCAACATATATAAATTTGTAATCTGCAGCTTCCACTGGTTGTATCTCCATTCAGCTATATTACTTCTTCCAATCACTTATCCACTTCGTTGTATCATCTCCAGCCCGGATCAGATCAAGTTCCCTTAATTTATCGTACAACAATCAAACAAGAACATGCACGACAAATCGAGAAATCGTAACCTTTCACAAGACTGAAGATTTCACAACTTCTTCAGATTCATTGCTCTTTACTGTCTTAATGTCATCCCTTCCTCCGCTCTTCCATAATTGCTTCCTGTTATTTGTTTTCTTCCCTTAAATCATCATGATGCTGATGTTTCTATTTCCAGTTCAAACACTTCTGATTTTTCACGACGTATGATATGGGTCTTCTTCCTTTAGTGACTTATCGTCTTCAATAGTTGTCCTAATCTTCTGTTCTTTTGTTCCCTTCTCTTCTCTTGCATTCTTTCACGCTTCACACTTTGAGTTAAGTCTTCCTCTGCATAAGATGCTTCTCTAGTTTCCATGTAGCTTCATCGACTAACACTACGACTTCATTCAATGTTGATGAAATACCCTTTACTCACTTCCAACGTCTATATTTATCTTTCCTTAGCTTCTCTTATATAACTATGATTTTTCGTACCTTTCACATCCCATCATATCCTTATTTTTCGTCCGAGGAGGATATTTTTGATTAAATCGTAAGCGATTTCAATCCTTTAAATCTCCCAAGGGTTCTTCACGAACCCATGTTTCCTTCAAATTCTAGATCAGAAATTTCAAGAACTGGTTGTTTCATTAGGTTACACTATGAACTAATCTTCCCATGCGTTCTGATCCTTATTAGTGCTCCTCTTTCACTATGCCAACAATACATATCTTCATTAAGGGTACCTTCACCGATGTATCCATCATCACATGTCGTCATCCCATTCCATCATTGCTTCACATCACTAAACTCATTGATACAATTTCTAATCCTCTGATACATCGCCTTAAGTTTCCATGTATGTGTTCATCCATATACTACCACAATGTGCATTCGCCAATCTTTTCTCTCTTTACTTCTACAAACTCATTTCTCCTTTGCGTTCTCTTATTCCCTCCATAATCGAAACTATATTTGCTTCTTCCGTCCTTCCTAATGGTTCATCTCCTTGCATTACTGACCTCTTCGCTTCATACCTTCATGTACCTATCCTTCCTTTAGATACAATCGCCTTCATTATATATAGTTCTTGATTCTTCATCCTCGTCTTTAATCTTTTCTTCATGGTTTGTTCTTGTACCATTTCCAATTCTTTCTGCCTACTCCTTCTATATTAAACCTCTTCAACTTAATTTATTGTTCACCAATATACCTTTCATTCGTACTTTCCACGGTCTTCAATGCCTTACTATCGTCCACCGCCCAGTCGCTTCCTTCTTAAGGTTATTGTATCGTGTCTCATTTACCCTCTCCATTTAATGTCATGTCCTCAATGTGCATAATAATTGTCCTTTATGCTTTGTATTCTACAATTCATAGACCTTCTTCAATTATCGGGTCCTTCTTACTGTGCATAAGTGTTGTCCTTTACGCCTTTCATTACTCCAGTTCCTCGACATTCATCAGTTATTTGGTCCTTCTTACTTTCATCAAGTGTCAAAGTTTCGTACTCTCTTTATTGTACCTCCTTACTTCATCTCATATTTGATTATCAATCCTCTCCTCAGATCTTTATAATCCTTCATGGTACTTCGACGTCCTCCATATTCTTTGTTCTACTCACTTGATTCCATCTGATCATCCTTCTAGTTCCATCACCTCACATTGGCATGTCTACCAATCCATTATTTAATTCTCATCCTCTTTCTATTTTCCAAATTGTCCACTTCTCTCAGCTTCTCGAACATCATCTTCATCAGTCTTGATATCTTCTTTTGTTCTGTATACTCTGCTTCATTACCAACTCTTCTGTAGTTTTATGATTCTCTGAAGTCTTTTCTTTCTCATTTATCTTTGTAGTCATGTAAGTGCGCTCTTACTATCCCAATCTTCCGAGTAACCATTTGTTGATTTGTCCTTTGATCAGTTTCCATCTTCCTTCCATTATGTCCACTCTGTTCCAATTCTTCTGCAGTCATCAATGAACATTAAACCTAATTTTGTCCTTTTCTTTACACCCTTTTCATTCCTCACATCTAGCCATCTTCAATGCTATCAAGTCCCTCTTGATAACCATCATCGTGTAGAAGTCTCTTTAACTGTTTTTCCTCCATCAATTGATTTGGCATGAAAGTTCGGAATAGGGTATTCTATTAGGCTCACACTCACACTTTTACTTGCGTAAAAGTTCTCTCTGGACTCAACTAACAACACTTAGTACAAAGACTCTAACGACACTCTCGAGGGTGCCGAACGAAACATAGATGACAGAGTCACCTATAACGTTTAGCTTCCAAATTTTGAACAACATTCAAACAATTCCTTTCTTAAAAAGTTCAATCACCAAGCAAAGCATGTAATCAATCAATCATGTAATGAGTTAAAACCCAACTTACCTGGTATGGAGCCTTTTACAAGGTCATGAAAGTTTAGGTTTACCTATACAAGGGTACTTTCTTTCATTCTTCTTGTCGTCCTCTAGTATTATAAGTATCTTAAACATATTCTTCACCATGTACTTCACCGACCACGAAGCTTATATTATTGCTTGTGTTTACTTATTCCCACGTCTTTCCCCATAGGCAATAAACCATTCGCCTTAATTCAACAAGGACTCCTTGATCTTAATTCTCCTTGTTGATTCTGTTTTGTTCAATACACCTCTCCCATGAAGAAAGCCTCTTGATGTATCGTCCATTAAAACATGCCTCATGGCGATTACTCTCTTCTACTTGAATTCAAGATCCTCCTAGAATGCTCCTTGTAGGTTCTGAAGTCTTGTTATCTTATACCAGATGCTTTAAAGATATTACAAATAAGGATCATTCTTAAACCCATTCTATCTAAAAGAAGGAACTATTGGTTTCCTAATTTACCTCCTTGCGACACTTTCGACTCGATAAAACATTTGAAAACCAAGTCCCAAATGACCATGGAGAACCATGCTCTGATACCATCTTTATTATAACATCCCCGACCAGGATTAGGTCAAAGTCAACTAACCTCTCGTGCAACAATCAAACAAGAACATGTACGACAAACCAATTAACCCGAACAAACCGTTCCGACTGGAGATGCCACAACTACGCATCCAGACATCCAACTCGAGGTTCTTAGAACACATCCTATACCCTTAGGTCAAACATTTGAGAGTGTGTATCCTAACTGACCCAAGTCAAGTCTTTACAATCTAAACTTGAACCCGCTAGTTGGTACCTCCTGGACTAGGACTAGTATCATATGGAACCCGAAGAATCTTATAATTTATTGCAAATGTTACAAAAGCTTATATAGGTCCAAGCAGAATCTGAAAATATTGATACATAATAGAGTCATACTCCATTTGAAAAGAAGTACATAAACTACACAAGCACCTAACGTTTCTTTCACCCATACAAGTATCACGTTAATGCTTACCTGCAAAACTGAGAGTCTAATGAGCAACTAATTTGTTCAGTGAGTTGGGTTCCCTAACGAATAAATATTTCCCTTAATATGCATCAGTCATTCAATCCAGCAATAAGCAATTAATTATGCATGAAAGCGGTAAATAAAATTTCAAACAATTGGTGCCTATGAACTTGTGAGCTTCTGAACTTCTAACTTCAAAGTATCCACCCTTCCCGGGTGTGAGATCTTCAATATCGGTGAGGCTTGCCCCTTGCCACTAGTGGTTCCTCTTCGTGATTACAAACCTCAAACCAGAGATACAAAGTCATAACCGTCCAATAATAAAATAATCAATCGTACACCGTCGTGTAGCACGCATCCAGGTGATCATCCCGGCTAGCGTCTATTGTCTGGCCAGAGAATAAGTCCTATCCAGATCACCAGAAAGAGGATACTAGTTACTATCACGACATTCTATCCGAATGTCGGAACCTCACAGAGCACTCCTGAAGGAGAGTCTGTGGAACTTTGGGTCATCTACCTGGTAAACCCCTCCATGGTCACCTACTCGATGAACCAAATCCTTTCCTCACGAATTCTTGGACGAGCGAACCCGTTAAGATATCTGCACATAAATGTTACACCTGCACAAACATGTTATACCTTCTGAGCCGAAGTCTGAATGTTATAACTCAATCATACAATCCACATATATATGTTATACCCCCCGAGCCGAGACCCGAAAGATATAATCCAATATCTTTCACAGAAACATGCATCACGCAATAATCATGCCATCAATCATCATGAATCACACAATCACATAATCAAAAATATCATACAAGCATCGTCTTTAACCACTTACTTACGTCTTTCCATTTACTTATTTCATTTTAATGATTCTATGGTTCAACATGCAATACACAATACACTCGTTTTGCAGGCGCTAATTGCACCTAACTATCCATCTTATAACCGAGACTCACTTGGACGTCTGGATTGGTAGTTTGGTCCTAGCATACTCCTATCTCGCGGTTGGTTCGGCTTTAAACCTTTAACGAAATATTCCTAGAACAATAAGATTTATGAATTTTAGGACTCAAGAAAACTACTTAGCTCTAAACTAATTATTTACTAAACTATAAATTAAAACTAGTGTTTTAGGCTTACCTTATGACTCGAGCTCTGGAGGTCTTCTTTAGGTTTTAGGATGAGAAATAACTAAAGGGGTGGATGGGTATTTATAGATAGGGAAGGGATGAGCTTAAGGAGGTGGTGGCTAAGCACAAGGTGGCACGAAGGACACCAAGCTTCTTCCTGGTCCCAACACGTGGCGATGACTCACATGAAACAGTTTCATCGCCACAAGAAGTTGCACAACTACTTCAAGATGCGCCATAAAAGAAAACGCATCAGTCTGTTATGAACGTTGTGGGTTAGGATCACGACATCCCACAAGCCTTTCAGAACAGCCGAAAAATAATATTCTCCAACCAAGATAATTTCCTCCGACCATTCTGGTTCTAATTTATTTCTAAGGTCATTCTTACCCTAAAACTTAGAATTAATTTCCTAAGAATTCTAGAATCAATTTAGCCGAACTGCGAGCATTTCTGACCCACTAAATTATACGAAGATTCTATCTAGAAAAAATTCTCGAGCACGTGAAATCCTAAGTGGCTTAGTTATCGAGCAGA
This sequence comes from Anastatica hierochuntica, assembly GCA_900406275.1. Taxonomy (NCBI): domain Eukaryota; kingdom Viridiplantae; phylum Streptophyta; class Magnoliopsida; order Brassicales; family Brassicaceae; genus Anastatica; species Anastatica hierochuntica. The sequence continues at coordinate 8,905 of OVAN01006595.1, forward strand.
TTGGTTTGTTAAGTAGGCAAGCATCCTGCTGAGTTATCTAGGGGCTTCCGAACAATGCAAATGATTCAATCGCCGTTTCTTGGTCCGTATATACTGAAACTTATTTCGGATGCACTAAAATTGATTCTGAACATGTTGAACTCGACCATCTTCCTTTTTGCCATTCTTCGCCTTTTGTCCACATCCTGATCTTTATTCAGGGTTATTATACATCGCCACCACCATTAAAAAAGAAGCACAACCGATACCGTTTTCTATTTTTAAGCGCAACCACTGTGAGACCAATTCCCTCCCCCCATCCCTCTTAACCTCCGTGTAGATTGGTAACATCGTAGTTGGCTAGGACCGACTCCTCAACTACTTTCAAAAGATAATGGACTGCAGATAAATCTCATGAACTCACTGATAGGTCGACGATTTCACTGAGCTAACTCCATTCCTCTAGAAGATTCAGATTTGAACAAATCCCATATGCGATCGCTTTTTCTCTCTCTCTTCAATTTCTTTCAGTGTTGTTTAATTGGGAGATGGAAAATTCGGATATGGTTAAATCAAGCTTGGAGATCACCCCCGCCGGAGAGCTGAGAGTACCACCGCGATAACTATAAATTCTGGGCACAAATTTATCTCGTCTTATCCATATTCTACCACCAAACTGGAAACCCGGAAAAGTATATATACGAAAAAGAGGCTCTAATCAAACAGAAAAAAGAGAGCCGAGAAGAAGAAAGATAGAGAATGGATGAACAATCCTTTTTGAGAAAGAGGAGAAAGAGGAACACATGTTAAATTTTCTGGTGTCGACGGGTCCAACTTTTAGAGAGAGTTAGTGCGGAATGCGCAAATTTTTGGTTTTGCAATATTTAAAAATCTATATTTTATATTTTTATTGTTCTGTATATTTTATGTAGTGTTTTAGAACATCTTTTTGGATCAACCATGTTGTGTTATACAGATTATTAATTTACTTTGCTTGTATGCTGAGGAATTGATGTGTCTGAGGTTGGACCGATCATCACCTGAAAACTTCTTACTTGAAAGGAGTAAAACCAAATATGATTTAAGAAACTCAACATAACTTTAAATAAATCAATTTGATTCATGTATTTCTCAGCTGAAAAAACTCAACAGAATAAAAAAAGATGTTTGCTAGAAAATAACTTTGAATCATTAAGAGCAATAAACTTGAGAAAGAGTCCCTACATTTACCACTTAACATTAAAACTTAACAATTGAAGCATCCACTCAATACAAAGGCATTTGCTCTCATCATATATCACAACATTTCAACTTCATAACCTTCACATTTAACTACTTTTCTGTGCTGAAATTGGTGTAGCTATGTCATGTTCTGGTATTATATCACTTGAAGTTCTAAATGTTCATTCTTGTTGCACAAGTGTTCTAGGTTTTCCTCATCAGGGCCAAGAGATCGTACATCTAGGGCTTAAAGTATTCTAAAGGTACTCAGAGTAGTATCGTACATAGTATTTACAAAACTCCTTATCATTGTTTTACCTATTCATGATAGTCTTAACTTGTTTAATACTATATGAGTCTAAAGCCATCATGCACATATTTCAACCATTAACTTTTCTCCATAGCTAGTCAGAATCGAGGTTTGGCATAGTTGTTCTGTCTTTCTTCAAAGCTATTAACTTGTTGAAATGCATTTTTTACAATACATAAAATTGTAATAGTGAAGGATTGTCTAAACGTAGATGTAAGCACTCATAAGTTATATCGAGTGCTAGATTTCTTTGGGTACCTTTTCTCATGTTCTTTCCTTAACTCTTGTAAGTGCAAAAACGCTTCCTTGTGAATAACAACCATAACTCTGAATCGTTCTTGCAGTTTACTCGACACTTCCTAATCCTGTTAAAACTTTTCTAACAGCTTTTGTGGTTGCTTCGACTTTTGGGAGATCCATTTCTTAGCACGCCAACGTCCTTCATAAACACAGAAATGCTATAACCAGATATGTCATTTTTAAATTGTGTAAGTGATATCCGTGAAGAAAAAAAGAGATAAAAATCACATCAATGGATCACGTAATGGAAATATAGGAGAAGAGGCTCGTGAAACAACTAAATAAGTTGAAATGTAGACAGCCACGAAAGTGTATCAACTAAAGAAATCTAGTTTGGACATATAAGATGGCTCCTATAAAGTGTATTGTACCTTCAAGCTACCTTCTTTTTTTCTTTTTCATCTAATGTTGCTTAACTTCATCTTTGGTAGTCATATTTGAAGAAGTCTGCTCACAAAGTTGCTTCAACTTCTATATTTCCCATATTAATTATTTTTCTTCACCCGAAGGTAAGATTTTGCATTGTGTCATGTGTTCCATACTATGCATTTGACTGGATATAGAAAATGAGATATATGACATATTCAAATCAAGACAAGATTAGCTACAGATGTGATAACAAAGAGTCTCACCCTCAAATCAATATGATCAGCATATACATTTTTCTTAACTCAACTTATAACAGACTAAAGCGCCTCATCAACTTGCCAAACAAAAATCCCACAAAAAACAATGATGTAATAACTACCAGGACAAGGTCAGCGAAGGAAGCAACGAGAATGAATTCCACGATTCAAATCAAACATAAATATTACGCTCAGAAATATAAAATGTCCAAAGAAGAGGATGAGTTCATGAACAATGTACCTCTATTGATGAAACAGAATGAAAGTTTTGAGCAACGCTGTGATACGAGAATTTTCGAAAGGAGAGATCAAGTAAAACTATCACATTCCGAAAAAATCTAATCAAAAGGTATCTGCAAATCTATAGCATAAAAGGGACCACAACCCGGAAGTTTGTAAGCATCGTAGTATCGTTAGTTCTGAGCGGGAATCCATTATCGTCCAAACAATGGGGATTCGTGTCGATGGTGTTTAGTGGATTGTCTTACCAAATTCACCTAAAATGGAAGAAGTTACAGAGAATGCAGAAGAAGAAAAAGACTTGAAGCTGAGGTTAAGGCTCAAAAACTATAATCTTTTAAAAACTGTATTTGATATTGGAACTTTTTACTTCAACCAGAGGTCTGCTGTTAGAAAGACGAAAGTTTAGTCACATTAATAAAATGTGAACTAATGAATTAGAAGAAACATATATATGTCAAACCATTAGTAAAATGTAAACTAATGAATTAGAAGAAACATATATATCTCAAACCAAAATCAAATCATATTTTCCACTCATATATAATAGATATGTCTTCATAATCAAATACTGAGAAATACAATATCCTAGGAGAAAACAAATTTTATATTTTATTGTCTTCTTCTTCTTATAGAGAACAACAACATATATATGAACATGTAAACTTTTTCCCATTTGCCGAGCTTTTCAGACCTAAAATTTTTCAGATTCATACAATTTCTTCTCACGAATTTCACACAAAAAATGAATCATCATAAAACGGAGCTGACATGCTTCAACGATGATAGTACTTTCTGGCATCAAACATGGTGGCTCTCGTTGTGAAAGCATGCTGCTCAATCGATAAAGCATTGGGGAACAAAAATTTCAGGCTAAAGAGTGGACAGATCACATTGTACATGAGCGAAAATTGATGCAGAATTTTTTTGGAAGAAGTATCAATAATCTAAGATGAAATGCTGGTTTAGATGGCAGAGAAAAGCGAAAGAGCGGCCCTTCAATAATTGACGAAATTAATTAAAGATTAGAGAAAAGTTAAAAGAGCGAGAGTTAATTCTAACCAAATACACGTGTCAATCACATATGTGCTGACGTGGCAACTCTATAGAGAAAGTTGACCGACTTTTATAGGTACTAGGAGAGAACCCATTCATCTTTTTTTTATATATTATTGTTTTTTTTTACACGAAAGGTCATTCCATTACTCAAAGAACTTGAGGTGGTGCAACAAGCCACATCGGAATAGAACAACCCACAAACGAGAAAATAGATGATTGAAGCCTAGCTAACCTAGCTAAAAGATTCGCTTTTGAATTCGACACACGAAGAACATAGATTAGCTTGAAAGACGGAAACCCACTCTTCATTCTCTCGAACTCTCGTAGCTCTGTCGCAAAAGCTGGCCAGTCATCAGGCGTCGCAATCATACTCATAACCTCCATACTGTCAGTACCGAAATCCTAAATCTCCGAGTGCGCCGCCATGCTCTGCATCGCCCAAATCAGAGCTTCAATCTCTGAGTGTAGAGAAGACATACGCCGCAATTGATTGCGAGAACCCATTAGGGTGCAATGTCCATCGTCCCCAAACAGTGACCAACCCATCCCACTGTGAATGTTCGACGCCTCCCAAGAGCCGTCAACCAGGCAGATGTTACGCAAACATAAGGTTTGCGTGCTCGTACCCTGCGACTGCACCGGGATCGGCAAATCACGGGCCTCCCCCCACGCTCGCCATTCAGATATAGTACGGTTAAGAAGATCAGGAGCCTCTCTTGTAATTCTCCGGAAAAGTCTCTCAATGCGCGCCTTCCATATAAACCACAAAATTCATGGGTAGGAGTCATGATCTTCCAAAGGTGGACTACCATCCCGCCAAAATAGATAAGCCAAATTGCTATACACGCTAGATGTTGGGAACACGCCTTATTGTAATAGTGAAGGCACTAGGGCCCACACTTGAATCGCAGAAGGACACTCAAAAAACCATGGAAAATGGATTCCTCAGGAGCTCCACAACGTGGACAAAGACCCACACAATCCATTCCTCGATGCACCAAATTATGGGTCACAGCCAGGTACCCAGACAGCATTTGCCACATAAGGTGACGCATCTTGTGCAGAGCATCAACCATCCATATGAAACTCTTTAGTGCATTAAGACTCGGTTGTCCAACTTCCAGCACCTCCTCCGATAATGTACACACAACCTTATAGCCAGACCGAACTGTATAATGCCCAGATTTAGTGAACTGCCAGCAGAACTCAGCCCTGTGGAACGATTGTGCAATAGGCAAACTCCTAATAATGAGAATATCTTCTGGTTCCACAAACTGCTCTAACTTCTGAATGGCACATTGCTTCGAGTCCCTATCAATAAAATCACTGACCACCATCAAAAGATGTGCCACTGGAATACATGCCCTAGCCGGTGTAGCCGGATTCGTCGGGATCCAAGGATCCACCCACACAATGGTAGTAAGGCCAGAGAAAATCTTCTTGTGTAGGCCACGTAGGAGCAGCGGTTTCGAAGCTAGAATGCTTCGCCATCAATAAGAAGGCCTATTTGTCTCAGGGGCTTGTAGCGGTGAAGAGTACTTATACTACCGGCCTCTAAGGATCCTCCCAAGAAGAGATTTAGGGAATCTACTGAGACGCCACATCTGTTTAGCCAAAAGGGCCAAATTGAACTCATGTAGTGTGCGAAAACCCAACCCCCCATTCTCCTTAGAAGCACATAACTTCTCCCACGTCGCCCAATGAATACCCCCGCCGAGGCGGGTCAGAGCTCTACCAGTATCTCGCTATTGCACTCATAAGTTGATCACATGTATCAAGAGGCAATAGAAAACTCGACATAACATATGCCGGTAAAGCTAGAGCGACTGCTTTAATCAGAACCTCCTTGCCGCCCTTGGACAGCCACTTTGAGGACCACATATTCACTCTACTCTGCAAGCGATCCCTAATGAAGGCAAATAGCTTACATTTAGAGCCGCTCGAATCTTCCGGGATACCTAAGTAGGTACCCATCCCTCCTTCAGCCTGAATACCCAGAATAGTCTTCAACTCCCGCCTGGCAGCGTCCGGTGTTTTCCGACCAAACATAAGCGATGATTTCTCCAGATTAACGCGTTTTCCCGATGCTTGCCCATACACCTCCAGAATCTTCATCATCTCCAAACATTCCTGGGGCTCCGCCTTACAGAAAAAGAGGTTGTCGTCTGCGAACAGAAGGTGGGGCACTGGAGGACTAGCTCGCGCTACTTGCAATCCGGTTATGCGTCCCATCCACTCCGCCTCTCTTAGAAGGCCAATGAGCATTTTCGTATACATGATGAAGATAAAAGGAGACAAAAGATCTCCTTTCCGCAATCCTCGTGCAGGCATAATATGGCCTCGCGCTTGGCCATTAATCGCACCCGATAAGATACCGATCGCACGTATTGCATGATCCATCATATCCATTTCTCCGCAAACCCCATCTTACGCATCACTGCCTCAACAAAATCCCACTCCACCTGATCATAGGCCTTACTCATATCAGATTTGATAGCCATGTGCTTATGTCGTCCTGCAGGGTTTGTTCGAAGGCCATGAAACATCTCTTGAGCCACTAGAATGTTGTCGGTAATTAATCTTCCAGCGACAAAGGCCGACTAAGTCTCCGAAATGATCTGAGGTAGAGCTCATTTCAGGCGTTGGCAAAGCAGTTTGGATACTATCTTATATGCAACATTACACAAACTTATAGGCCGGAACTCCTTCATCTCCAAGGGCGTTTCCTTTTTTGGTATGAGACAAATGTTTGTCTCATTTAAACCCGGCACAATGGTGCCTTCCGCCAAGAACCTATTGACCATAAGGATCACATCTTGTTTCACAGTGTCCCAAAAGTGTTGATAGAAAAACGCAGTCATCCCATCCGGACCCGGGGCCTTTTCAGGGTGCATAGCAAACAGCGCTTTTCGTATCTCCTCTTCTGTGACTGGTCTCATAAGCTCCTCATTCATTGTGGCAGTGATCTTGGTTGGGATAGCATCCAAGACCTCGTCAATAGCTAAATGTCCAGATGTCTGAAACAAGTCCCGGAAGTACCTTGTGGCAATGGCCATAATTCCCTCCTCATGTTCAATCACCTCCCCTTCCTCGCTCTTTAGACGGACAATTCTATTACGCGACCGCCGTTGCTTGGTGGTCGCATGAAAAAAGCTCGTGTTTCGGTCCTCTTCCTTAAGCCACAAAGCCCTACTCTTCTGGCGCCAGAAGATCTCCTCGCTCTTAAGAGCATCATGTAACTCTATCGTAGCGGCCGCTACCTCCTCATAATATGCAACATCCGACATATTAAGATTGTCAACTCTATCCTTGAGCTCCTCCATAGAATACTCCGCCGCCAAACGATCATTCTTGCTCCAGGAAACAATGGTTTTCCTGCAAGAGCTAATCTTCGCCCGAATATCCATTCCCGGAGGCATCGCATTCCACCTATTTTTTATAACCTCCGTAAACCCCTCCTTCTTGATTAGACGCTTGTCAAAACGAAAAGCCTTCCTTAATTGCAAAGGCCGCGCGAGGATGTTAGCGAGAACTGGCCTATGATCAGAACCCCACATCCTAAGGTATTGCACATTTGAGTGTGTGAAACGTTCATGCCACTCTGCATTTCCTAGGGCTCGGTCTAGATGACATCGCACACGAGTACGATTGTTCCCTCTGTTTCCTACCCAGGACATATGGTTCCCAGTGAAAGGAAATTCATGCATCCCACAGTCTCGTATCATTTGTCGAAAAGGAAGAAAGGAAGACTCTAAACAGATTCTTCCACTTTGTTTTTCATCATTGCTAACAATCTCGCTAAAATCACCAATCATGAACCATGGTCCATCACTGTCAAGCGACATGTTAGCCAATTTATCCCAAATTAGTTGGCGGCGATCTTGGACTAGGTCTCCGTAAACAAAAGTAATGAAAATTTTATTACCATCAAAAGTAGCTTCAACATCAAACATACGGTTATCCGAAAATAAAACAACGACATCAAAATCATTCATAAAAAATAAAGCTAAACCATCACTTGAGCCAACGGGCTCGACGGTTTCAAGACGGTCATAACCTAGCTTCCGCTGCTGAGCAATTAGCACTTCCCTCCCATTCTTCGTTTCCGATAGGAATAGTAAGCCAAGACGATACTTTTTATGTATCTCCTCTAGGCATCAAACTGTGAGGTCATTCCCAATCCCTCGAGAGTTCCAACTCAATATCCTCATTTACGGATACTGGGTGCGTTCTGGGACCTCACCAGACCGTTCCTGTCAGATGATTCACGTCGCTTTTCAGAGTGAGTAGTCTTACTCGAAGGATAAACATTATGAGAAATGCGGTCATTCCTAGAACTTGAGCCAGCAAGGGCATGGTCTCTTTTCCTGGGAGATCCCCGACAGAGGATATGTTCTTTCTTCCCATGAATTGCCAAAAAGCCTTTTTGTGATGAGACCTACTCAGGGAATCAGCCCTTTTCTGCTTCTTTGTAGCATTGTCTTCTCGCCTTCGCTCAACATGGCTGCTCCCAGCTGCTTTTTCATCACGGAAGCTAACCGTCGACGACGAAAACGGCACGACCGGACCATTACCCAGCACCTTCAACTTATCTTTCTCTGCTTGCACCCAATCCTCACCTAGGAGATCATCATCAACATCCGGAGCCATGGTTGCCACCTCCTTTGCCTTATCCTTTGAGCGGTCCCTGTCTCTTGACTTTGGCTCCTCATGACCTAGGCTTTTGGCAGAAACTCCGTGACAAGAGTCACGTGCAAGAACCAAAGCACCAGCAGAATTACCATACTTACGGTCCGGACTTCCAACTACAGTGGCCGAAGAGCCTCCCTTGTGATACGTCTCTCGCGGAATTAGTCGTCATGTTCTAACATATTCCCAACGCGAACTAGAATGTCCTCTCGCATCATATCCACTCTTAGACCCTCGCGGGTACAACTCTCTGTTTCGTGGCTCATAATCAGAGGATCTCTCTCGCTTCCGTGACGAAAAACCAGTAATCCTTATTTCATGACCAGCTGATCCCAGCCGATTGTGAGCAGATTTCTCAGATGAATGACGCTTATATCTCGAACGAGAGTCTGGAACACTACTCCTGGAACCGGCATATCTCTGTCCCAAACTAGAGCTGGGCCGATAAGCCTTACTCATTGCTCCATCGGTAGCGTGAGAAGCAATTTTGGAACCTCTGTTTTCAGATCGCAAGAGAGGCCCATCCTCACGTGACAATGAGCTACTCTGTCCAGTCATCATCGCTCTTCCCACGTGGTAAGAGCCAACCTCCATTCGTGGTTGGAGGCAAGAGAACACCCCCTGTTTTGCCACTGCTTTGATGTCATTCACAGTCGAGCCTTTAGGAAGCTCCCTCAAGCCGCATTGAGCCTTTTCGTGGGACTTAAGGCCACACGAAGAACAATGCTTAAATAAGCGATCATACTGGATTTTGATAGTCACCGTCTCTCCCTTGTCGTTGATCAATCTCCGAGAAAATTTCAAAGGCCGACGACTATCAAGAGTAACACGCAACCGTGCATCAATTTCGTTCACCTCGTGAACAACCCCAATCTTAGCACCAACATTGGACATTGTTTCTTTGGACCAAAACCGGATAGGGATCTTATTCAATTCAATCTAAAATGTCATCTCCCATGGATACTCATCATGGACAATCGGCTTCCACCTCTCCAATGTGAACATCCAGATATTGTAGTGGAAAGGCCCTCGATCAAGTACAGCAGTTAAGTCTTCTTCGGAGTCGAAGTTGAAGATGAAACATTCGTTGCCGAGATTACTAACCGTGATATTCTCTTCCAAACTCCATTGTTGCGGCATATAGGCTAGTAGCTTATCGACATCTTGCTTCTTAGGATTTAGAACACGACCAATTAGCGTTAGTCCGTATTCCTGAACAAGCTTGGTAGTATCCTGGGGGGAATGAGGATTGGCTCATCATCATCCTCAAAAACCATCGGCCTCTTACCCATCCACTTCTCCATCATGAAACAAAAAACCACACAGTCTCTGCGAATCGAAGCAGAACACCCAAACCAGAGCACAAAGGTGTCATATGAACGTCAACCAAACGAGCCTTAGTCTGTCACGAAAGCCCGATCAGAGATCGAAGGATCTCCTTTCAAACCCAGCTAACCCTTCAAGTGAAGAACCGAGACAGTGAGAACACCGTCGAATCTCCCACGTGAGAGTCTTCTGCAGCTTCCTAACGCCACTCCCTGTCCGTCGGTGATCACCGTAGCACACGCCGCCGTCAGAAGAGAAACTCACCTTGTGATCGTCGCCGCCTTCAAAAAACCCTTTTAAGATTAGCCTTTCTTTTAGTCTTTTATATATTACTGTTATTGATGATATTAGTGAGATATAATATAATATAAAAATATTAGTCTATAAACTAATATTTTATTACATTTTTCTTTGTATTTTGCATTCTTGATTATATTAATTTTTCATTCATTAGTTCTCTACTAATTACTCTTTTTTATTTTCTTCTTTCATATCTAGTTTCAATCGTATAAGATTTAAAACTTTTTAATATATGGTTTTTGTTTTTATTTTACACTTATTTTTCTAAAGTTCATCGTTTTTCAGCCTTGCGTTTTTTTTTTGTTTTGTTTCCTTTATTTTCCTTTTTATTTTTGTTGTCTTCTATATTTTTTTCTTTGCATACTTTTCTTTGTTTTTTATTTTTTATAATTTTTTCATATCTTTTCTCAAATATTTTTTGTGCCTTATGTTTTTGTAATTTTAATTTCGTGACATGTTTCAAAATGAACTGTAGTGTATTTTCAAAGATTTTAAACTCTCTTGTTGATGAGTTATTTATTTTAAATTTAGATATTTAATTGTCTGTATTCCCTCGAAAATTGATTGAATAATCAATATTTATATAAGTACAATAATATCTTATTTTATATTATTTAGTTCTATTAACAAAATAGTTTTGTGAAATTGTCATGTTAATCTATTACAATTTATGAATAAGAAAAGTTAATAAAAAGTTGAATAATTATTCAAACACTAAATGAATATAACAAAATTAATTCTAATATTTTCTTTTAAATAGTTCTAATTAATTGTTAAACGATAAAGTGTGACTTCCATGAAGAACTTCCTTCATTTTTTATAGTATAGGTGATTTAAATTAACAATGAAATATCAAACCTTTTCTTAAATTCTCGAACCTTCCAACTTCCAAAAACTGAATCACATTAATTATTTTTCTCCTTTTCTCTTCTTCCAAATCCATAAGAACAATCTATAAAAAGAAGCTTCTGGAGAAACTAAAAAACGTCGTATCATCTTCATCTTCTTCATCGTCTCTCTCAAAATCTCATCTTCTGTCGCTGTAGATTCTCACCATCTACTTCGCTCTCTTCCTCAACTTTTCTCTTCAAACCGGTTTAAAACTCTATCTCTCTCTCTTGGAATTTTTTTAATGAATCTTTTCTTTTTTTGGGCAGAGATCTAAAGATGGATAACAATAACAACGTCACCACCTTAGAACAAATTAATTATGGTTTCTACATGATTAATCAAACAATCGGCTATGGCGTCCTTTCACCTTTTTCCGGACGATCGTCTACCTACGATGGTTTAAATACCACCGTTGATCATTTATTATGCTCCCATCAGGGTAAGGATGTGAATCGTGGAAACAAACTATAGAATCGATAGTGTAAAGAAATGTTGATGAAGTGGAGGAAGCTAAGTGGATGTGAGATGTAATTTGTTAAGAATTGAAAATGAGATTGCGCTGAAGAAAAGGGAGAGGACTAGAGGAGGAGGAAGAAACGTAACGGACACTGAGATCTATTGTTCATACTATTATCTTTGTAAGTCAAGTCTTGATTTGGTTAAGTGTGATTATTTTATAAATGTCAATGTTTGAGTTTGAAGCTGTTTTACTATTGTTGGTTTGATCTAAGGGAAGCAGAGAATCTCGGGAGGGAAGAAAGAGACCAAAGTTATAGAAGATGAGATAAGCTATATGGTTGAGACACTTGATGAATTAAAGTCTCCAAAAGTTAAGGACATGGAAGTTAGAAACTGTAGACATAATTTTGACAGGCAAGCTTCTGTTTTAACAAGAGAGCTAGAGAAATTCAATGAAGGAGCTTCCAAACAGGTTTGTATTAAAGGGATTCAGAAAATGGCAGAAGCTACCTTCTTGGTCAATTCTGATCACAGAATTCTTAGGAACTATAGCGGCAATGTGAGTGACACAATTCAATGTTAATGGCCTTAGTCTCTTTCCATGATCATGATTTCTATGATTTTGTTACATATAGATACACTGAGTAGTAAAAGCGAGGTGTTATCGAAAGTGGTTTTATATTGGTAAGAATGTGTTAAGAACAGAGATGCAAACCAGATTCTTAACAAAGAACACACACAGAA
>OVAN01006596.1:0-20780 GCA_900406275.1 Anastatica hierochuntica
TACTTAACTATACGCTTGCAGTGATTTCTTGGGTGAAAACTTGAGCCATCAACCTTCTATAGAAACCCGCGTGGCCTAGGAAGCTTTGAATTCCTTTGACCATTCTCAGTGGTTCTAAGTGCATCATCACCTCAATCTTTGCTTTATCAACTTCATTCCCCTTCTTGGAAAATTTTTGCCCGAGTACTATCCCTTCTTGAACAATGAAGTGACATTTCTCCCAATTTAGCACGAGATTGGTTTCCTCGCATGACTTCAATACACTGCATAGATTAGAAAGACATCCACCAAAGGAGTCTCCATAGATGAAAAAATCGTCCATGAAATCCTCCATACAGTCTTCAATCAAGTTATCAAATATGGACATCATGCATCTTTCAAAAGTAGAAGGAGCATTGCATAAACCGAAAGGCATTCTCCTATAAGCATATGTACCAAAAGGGCAAGTAAATGTGGTTTTCTCTTGGTCTCTAGGGTGAATGGGTATTTGGAAGAAACCGGAATAACCGTCTAAAAAGAAATAGTAAGAACGATTTGCTAACCTTTCCAACATTTGGTCAATGAATGGTAACGGGAAGTGGTCTTTCCTAGTCGATGCATTAAGCTTTCTATAGTCAACACACATCCTATGTCCCCTGTTATAGTTCTAGTAGGGAGTAGCTCATCTTTATCATTCTTAATTACCGTAACCCTTCCTTTCTTAGGCACAACATGCACGGGAGAAACCCATGTGCTATCGGAGATCGGATATATTATGTCTGCCTCAAGGATTTTCAAGATTTCCTTGTGGACCACATCTTTTGGGTTAGGGTTAAGCCTTCTTTGGGGTTCAATTGAGGTCTTAGACTCGTCTTCTAAATGAATCATATGCATGAACAAATATTGGGGGATACCCTTGATATCATCTAGTGAGTAACATATCGATTTTCTATACTTCCTCAATTCATTCAATAGCAATTTGGTCTCACTTTCATTTAGGCTATCATTTATGATCACATGGTAAGTAGAATTAGGACCAAGAACGGCGTACCTTAGCCTTTTTGGAAGTGGTTTCAAATCCACCTTAGGTGCGTTAAGCTCACTCCATTCTGAATCTTCCTTGTCCTTGCCCTTCTCCTTCTTTGGTCTGGGTTCATCTTTTCCTAGCACAAATGCTAGTACTTCACTTGGTTCCATCTGTATAGCATCTAGTAATATTTTGTATTTTGTGGCTTCATTTGAGATGATTTCCTTTGAACCCTTTTCGTAGATTAAGGCTACTTCCAAACCATCTTCCATGTATAGCTCTTCTAGCTCTTCGGAAAAATCATCATCAAGGCATTCAATGGAGAAGGTAGCTCCATCAATAGTTGGCTTCTTCATAACATCCAAGATATTGAAATTCAATATCAAATCTCCAAGATGAAGATGTATCTTTTCTCCCTTTACATCAATTATTGCTCCCGCGGTGGAAAGAAAAGGTCTTCCAAGAATGATAGGATTCAAGGGTTCTTCATCCATCTCCAAGACCACAAAGTCCGTTGGAACCTCGTAATTCTCAATCATCAATGGCAAATCTTCAAGAATACCATGTGGATATCGAATAGACCTATCAGCTAATATCAATTGGATCCTTGTTGGCGTAAAGTACGTGTAGCCAAGCTTCTTAGAGACCGTCAAGGGCATTAGGCTCACACTTGCTCCTAAATCAACCAAACGTTTCCCAAAGGTCATGTACTTCAAAGTACAAGGCAAAGTGAAACAATCGGGGTCTCTTCTCTTGGTGGTAATTTTGTTTTGAATGATAGCACTACAATCATGAGTCACAACTTCCATAACAGAGTCGATTCTCTTCTTCCTCGTGATGATATCTTTTAGAACTTTTTTCACTATGAGGTTATCTTGGCACCACTCCATGAATGTTATGGTCACCTCTAGTCCTCCCATGTGATCTTTTATCTTTTGGTACCTACCCGCCATAATTTGCTTCTTAAATCTTCCCGGAAAGGGTAGATTCAACTCATCAATAGGAACATTAGTGTTAGTGGGCATATAATCCTTTTTCTTCTTTTGGTGTGGAGGAGGTTTGTCCTTGGGCTCCTCCTCTTGAATCTTAGTCGCCTCTTTAGGGGCCTCTTTCTTCTCAGTTTCTTCTTCATTCTCATCTTGCTCTTCTTCATCAAGCGGCATTTGATCATTTTCAATCTCTTCTAACTCGGTCTTGTTCTTCTTAGGCTCGACCTCTTGAGTCCTTAGAGGTAACTGCCTTCCGTTTCTCAAAGTCAAGACATGAAAAAGATCCTTCGGGTTAACCTCACACTTACCGGGTACACTACCCTTTTGAAACTCATGTTTAGATTCTTGTTCTGCTATTTGGTGCTCTATACCCTTCACATAGCTAGCAAGATTATCATACTTCTCCGATAACTCCACGTAATTCCCATGAGTCTTGTGATCTAACGCATCAAATCTTTTGTTCAAGTCTCTCCTAATCTCTGCATTTCAAATCACAGGCTCTTTTATCAAGGAATGCATGCCTTCTACCGTAAAGATGGTGGGTTTTGATGGTGCCCGTAGGAGTTCGTTCTCCTAAACTTGTTATAGGCGATGACCCTTGTGAATAGCTCCCATAGTAGCTTTCTTGAACAAAACCCATCTCCTCTTGTTGATTAAAGAAACTTTCATCGATCCTTAGCTTATTCTTCTTAGGCTTGAGGACCGCTTTTCCTATTTCATCAATCTTTGTGTTAAATTCCACAAGGCATTTATCCTCAATCTTGGGTGTAAAATCAAAGGTCTCTTCTCCGGCATAACTCTTAGCAAAATTCTCGACCAATTTATCTCCTTGAGTCGCGGTCAAGCTTGCGAAATTTCCATTGCTTATCGTATTCATAGCAAACCGGAACTGTTGATGAACTCCCCTATGGAAAAGTATTAGAAGACTTCCTTAAGTGAATCTATAGTGAGGACAATTCGTCAAATATCCATTAAACCTTTGCCAAGCTTCACCGAGTGTTTCTTCAATCTCTAGTTCAAAGTTAGCAATGTTATTCCGGAAGTTTGTAGTCCTTCTATGCGAGTAAAATTGTCGAAGGAATCTCCTTTTGCATTTATCCCAAGTGGTTATAGAAGAACTAACCACAGTCTTCTCCCATTGTGAAGCCTTATCCTCTAATGAGAAAGAAAAGAGAAATAGCTTCACATAATCTCCTAGGACTCCTTGAATCTTAGTTGTATCGCATAGTCTTTCGAATTTGTCAAGGTGTTCGATGGGGTATTCCATGTCCAAACCAAAAAAATTTGTGTTGTAGATTATGTTGACGAGGCTAGATTGATCTCGTGATGGGGCATATCTCTCGGTGGGGGTCTTATTCCCATCCTATTGTTGCTCGTGAATGGTGTATCAAAGTCACCAGTAGTCTACGCATATGCTCCCATTCCGCCAACTTCTTCTTGAAATTGATAATTCATCATCCTTGTAACAAAGCACAAACAAAAAGAAAAAGAACATAGTTAAATAACTTGAAAAGTAAAGCTTAGACTCAAACTTAAATGAAATCCCAAAGAAAATCATAATCTAGCAATCGTGCTCCCCGCAACGGCGCCAAAAACTTGTTGAGCGCTAGAAAACGAACAACAAAGCTTTAAATTTATAAAAGCCCGTTTCCTAGCAATAACACAATCCGCAAGTGCACGGATATGTCATTGTAGTACTTGGGGGTCGAACCACAAGGAGCAACTTACTTAGCTAGATAGATTTAAGCATTAGCAATACACATTCAAGTCTAATTTAAGAAAATAGGGAATGTTAGGGTTTATTTTTGGTTTTCTTAGTAATCTATAAACGAAAGCAAAGCAAGAAAGTAAACAACTTAATTAAAGGCAATAAACTTAAATAAGAAAAGTAAACATAAACTCAAATGTGCAAACTTGAAATAAACTATAAACTAAGATGATGGAACAATGGATGTTGTAATGGATCCACTTAGTAAGATGGAAATAGAGGTGTTAGATCAAGCTATTGAGCACAAATCCACAACCAAAGGAAATACTAGCCTGATCCACTCTCATAGCAATAGGCCATTTCCTTATCAATCGCATTCGCTCAACTCTCGTTTGTTGCAAATGATAAATCAATTAGGAATCATTAAGAGCAAGCCCATATAGTCACTAATCAATATAGCAAACAACTCTCATTGGCTATATTGAAATATCAAGTATTTGGTTCTCGAGACATTTCATTGAAAACCTCTCGGGCGAGAAATGTATACAGGTTTAGATCTTAGTTAGCTACTCTAACACCTAGCATTAAGCACACCAAATACTTTGGAAACCTAAGATTAGCCATCTCTAACACTCATATTACAACCTAATCTAAGTAGATCTCAACACCCTTGGATCCATCAAAAGAGACTACTCACACATACTAAAGAGAAAGTGAAGAGATGAAGAGATAGATCAAGATTTCGTAGATAAAGATAGGTACTTGATCCAAGATACAAACTTAAAAAGATAGACTCTTTATCTTAAAGATCAAGAGAGAAATCATAAAAACACAATCTTGAAGAAGGAGAAAAGTTATATATATATATATCTTGGATACATAAAACTATGTTAAAGGGGTATTTATACGTGAAAAGAGGCTAACATTCTCGTCAACATAGGATGTTGTCACCCAAATGTATGCTACTGTCGACCTGGGGATCGACAGTAGCTCACCTTAGGCAGCAGGGGCTCTAACCAAGGCTATTGTTGACCTTCGGTGGGCTAGTTTCGAGCTCAGGGTCGACGGTAGGTCACCTTGACAGCTTTTGGCTTCTTTTATCTCCATTTGCCTGCCTCTTTTGATATTATATTCTCCCATTGCTTCTAGCCTTTGAATTCTGTTGATTCTTTGTCCTTTTAGTCTCTAGAATCCATCATCCCAAGCTCTCAAATCGATCTTCGAAGGTTGTACCTACAAATGCAAAGAAAATGATATGCAAATGCAAAATGATCCTAAACTAGACTTTAGACTCAAACCTATGGATTCTAAGACTTCTATGAAATATTTACACCCTAAAATCGGATGAAACTAAGCTAAAATGCATCAAAATATGCAAAACAATATGTACACATCAAAAAGCTCAAAAATTTACAAGGAGAATTCAAAAGCTTTCCATGACAAAAAAATCCTCAAGAGAGAATTCAAGAAAGGAGATAAGGTCTTGTTGTTCAACTCTATATACAAACTCTTTCCCTGGAAGTTGAAATCCAAGTGGTTTGGTCGGTTTGATGTGGAAGAGGTAATGTCTTATGGTTCGTCACGTTGAAGATTGCGGGGAAGAATTTACGGTGAATGGACAAAGATGCAAACCATATCTAGTGGATACGATGATAAAAAGAGCGAGTTATATCGTTCTTCTTGATGTTCCATCATCCTAGACTACTACGAAGTCAAGCTAATGACTATAAATGTGCGCCGTTGGGAGGCATTCCCAAGAAAAGTCACTTTGTTATATAAATAATTTCATTTAATTTTCCAATTTTAATCTTTCTTTAATTAATTAAATTTTTCATACATATTTGATGGTTTAAATTTATAGGTGGATAAAGATCAACGGAAGAGATTTACGGAGAAACGTCTAGAAACTATCTACCAACTAGAAATATTGGTAGACATCATGGAAGAAAAAGGAAGGGAAATGTTTCTTAATTTTTTCCACACATGTGTTTACTAAAAAAATATATTATTTTTCACACTTGTGTTTAATTGAACTCATCTTCCTTATCGCAACATTTTTTCTCTCTTCAATAACATTTCAAGAAAAGAATTCTCTCCTTTCAAGCTATTTCCATCGACATTTTTGAGCTACATTTTCGAAAAAGCATTTGCAAAATCTATGTTTCATTTAAGAGCATTCTTAGCATCTCTTCACCTCCAAACCAAGGTATGCTCTCTAACTTTCAAATTTCCAAGAAAGTTGAGAACTTTCTTGAAAATTAAAATCTTGATTTTAGAAGTTCTTGGATTGGATGATGCATGAATATGGTTAGAACAACTTAGAGAATGTTTTGAAAATAGGATTCAAAGCTTAGTTTGAGAGATTTGGAGCTTAATTACAAAAAATGGAAATTTAGTGTTCTTGATGTTCTTGATGTTTGATGTTGAACTTTTTGAAACAATTTGGGTTTTTGGTGATTTAATGGTCTTAAATGATAGCCTATGAATATATATGAAATTCTCAACAAGAACATTGCAATTCCTTTAAGTAAAAATAAATGTATGACCATTTTACTAATGAGTTTTGGATTAGTGACAAGAATGTTAAGAAAAATTTGAAAGTTTGTGATTCTTTTAATCTTTGGTGTCTTTAGTTATTTCTTTCATGAGTACTATCTACCATGACACTATCGTTTTTAGCATTAGAACCTTCTGGTATGATGTGTGTCACGGGTGCTCGAGAAATCTCTTCCACATGGTAACCGCCGGTGATGGTGTGGATGGATTCATCACTTCCGAACGTCTGATTGAATCTACTCATCGTCACAAAGTTGTTGTATTAGCTCCCTCTTTTTAGCGCCAAAATGCTAAGGTAGATTTTGGGCAGCTTGTTGTGACACTAAGCAAAGCAGAGATTTAAGCAAGGTAGAAATATGTAGAAAGAGATTTCTTTATTGAATGGATAAGAGTAGGCAAAGGTATAATGGTTTGTTTGCCCATATACATAGTAGATCGTTGATGAAGAGGACTCGAAATCCCTTAGATTTACCCTAGACATTTTGTAGATTCGTGTAGCTAATGAGATTCTCGAATGTAAAGAATGTTTCATGTATTCTCGCTCAATCTAGCCATCATAAATATCTAAAAGAATAAAAGGAGAACCTTTATTTTTCATAGTCAATGTTGCCCCTAGTACGGGTAGTCGGTCTTGTCGTATCCTTGGTATAATTTTCTTTGGCGTTGCTTTGTTTGTTGCTTCTAGTGTGGCTTGTTGCTATGGAGTTGGGGATGATTTATTTAACCCCAACAGATAGCGTATCTTCCTTGGTGTGACATTGATACTTAGTGAGGCTTTTTATAGATCACCATCTGGTAATAGACCATGCTTGAAGATCGAAATAGACGTGGAGGTAGAGGATGTTAGGTATTGACACCTTCTTCTTTATAAATGGACCATGTAAGCTCTGAGGGTTCTCCCTTTCTCTCGATCACCTCATCTAAGTCTTCTACCATCCGCTCAATGTTTCACCTACTGAAAACTTTCAATGAATCAATTTATCAGTGAGGAAAAGGAGTCAATGGACTCGTTGGGTAGGTTACTGAACTGTAGCAAGGCTAAGCATGTGAGGCTTGCTTCGAATTCTTTGCACATACATACTTCTTGATACTCTTTTCTCACTATAAATGTGAACATGCATTGACGATATATGTGCTCGGTTGGAAACAGGAACATCCATGGCATCTTATGGAGAGTTATGGCATTAGTGAAGGGTGTATTGTCATAGGAGTTTGGAGCACTTTTGTTATCAATTGAGCAACTTCAGGTAATCGATTAATGATCTCCTCCATGGTTTTAAATCTTTTGGCAAAAATAGTCTCCATGTAGGAGTTTTCCTTCGTCTGATTGAACGATGGTTCGTAGGTGGACCTCGCCTGGTGAGTGTCTGGTGTTCTAGTAAATTGTGGGATGGCTCTTGTGCTACTGCAGAAAGTAGAGTAAAGAGCAAAAAAAGACTATGAAATGGGTGAAATGGGTGTAATGTGTTGCTTTATTGATTGAATGTATAAGCTTCAAATGAATAAATTAGGGTTTACACAGAGTTATATTTATACCAAATCGAGGATGAAGAAGGTCGAATATCCCTTAGATTTACATTAGATATTGTGTAGATTTGTGCAGTTAATGAAGATTTAGAATGTAGTAATATTTTTTTATTCTCGCTCTTCTCCATCTATCATGAATATCTAGAGGATAAAGGGAATCTTTTCTTTTTCATCGGTGATATGCTATAAATATAACTCTGTGTAAACCTTAATGTATTCATACGAAAGCTTATACCTTCAATCAATAAAGCAATGCCTTACACCCCTTTCATAGTCTTCTCTTTCTCTTTACTATGCTTTTCATAGCGGCACAAGGCCGCCCAAAATTTACCATAACAGCTTAGCGCTAGAAAGAGGGGGCTACTATAACAAACTACGTGATGATGAGCAGATTCGATCGAGCCTTAGAAGATGACAAAACCATTCACACCATCATCGGCAATTGCCCCATAGAAGAAATCTCTTGTACATCTGCGACCGTTATCGCACGACGCACATCTTAAGAAACCTATCAAGACTGTTAACAAGAGACAGACGTAAAATACTTGAGATTCCCTTCCCCCATAGGGGCAAGCCGACATACTCTTCATCATGATGCGCTAGTCATTACCCAAGCCATCTCCAACTGTCTGATGAAGAGAGTTCATGTAGACGACGGCATCTCGGTAAATATATTGTTTGCAAGGACGCTCTCCAACCTACAACCACAGGAATTCGCCCTGCCGGATAAGACTATTTCCCTATTCAGATTCAGCGGTGAGATCAAGAAGACTATGGGCAAGATCACACTCCCAGTTATGATGTGGGACTAATCCGATCTACCAAGTTCCTTGTGATTGATTGCGCCTCTCCCTACTACGCAATAGTGGGTCATCCCTAGATCCATGATATGAAGGTGGTGCCATCGACCCTTCATCAAACCATCAAGTTCTTTACCCATGGGGCAGAAAGGAAACAGAGAGAGTTTTAGGTCATGTTACCAAACTACCTTGAAAGGAAAAACCAAGGAGATAAAAGGCACCACCTCGATTTCACCGAATGTGGCCCATAACTAATTGAAGGCAAAACCAACGGTTAACCAACCTAAGAGAAATTTGCCCCCCCCCCCCCCCCCCCCCCCNCTGAGGTCCACTCATCTTTTATTTTTATTTTATTTATCATGAATTTCGCCTTTATGCCCCATGGCTTTGCATCTGTTCTGATTTTTTTTACTATCCTACTCGCCCACGAGCGGTAATCTAACAACATGCCGGTTTTGCAAGAAAAAGAAAATCGTTTGTTTCTTAGAACACACTACAACAAATAGCACCGCCCCATAGGCAACATCGCCAAACAATCCTCCGGGATATGTCAAAGAGAAAATTCTTTTTACCATGGTCGCCCTTTTACAAAGTGGCAACCAAGGTTATTCTATAATCCTCCAGGATACGCCAAAGGGAGAAATCCCTTTACCCTAGTTTTCCTTACAATAGTGGCAACCAGGGCCAAATAACAAACGTCACCCCATGGGGAAAAAACAACCCTACGGGGTAAAAAACAATATTCATGGAAAAGAAGTCTTAATGCTTAAAAGCATAAAGAAAAGACGTAACTGAATGGGCATGCTAGATGATTACTAGTATGCTCCAAAAATTTGCTGCTTACCCAGACGTGGGAGCAAAGGATTTGAAACACGTATATTATGGGTAGTCCCACCAAGTACAACTCTAGTCGCAAATAAAGTTGATAGTGCCCCCTCACAAGGGAGCAAAGTGCAACTAACATGACTTCAATAATCAAAAAAGCAAACTCTGGCTGCCAAAACATGACTCCAATCATAAAAAAGCAAACTTTGGCTGCCAAAACGTGACTCCGTTCACAAAAAAGCGACTTTTGTTGCCAAAACATGACTCTGGTAATCAAAAAGCGATTTTGGTCGCCACACAAAAAAGAGCACATGACTACAATCATATTTCACGATTCCAGTCAACAATTACGACTACGGTCAACCCGTAACCCTGGTCACACCAAGGCGGAATGCCCACTTTTGTTGCATGACTCTAGTTAACCAATCAGCTCTGGTAACAACTCAAGCTAACGACCAGTGCCTTGACCATAGTCATGGTCAGCGCCTTGACCATGGTCATAATCAGCGCCTTGACATGGTCATACCAAGGTCATGCGCCTAACTAATGCTCTAACTATAACCATATTAAGGCCATGCGCTTAACTAACGCACCAGCCACAACCGCAAAATCTTTTGATCTTTTCAGGAAATATGACTCAAGTCATAATCGAGGGAAAAATTCCCAAGGACCAAGGCCAAAGGGCAAGGAGCACGGTTCTCTCGACGAATTTCAACCAAAGTACTAAGGTACAACATCTACATCTGGGTTATAGTCATCATTTTTTTTCATTTAACCTAGATTAAGTGCCAAAGAAAGTTAGGCAACCCAAGCAAATGACCACCGTCATGAACATCCTTGGCATACCTTAGTCAAAAGGGGTGAATTAAGATGAGACTAACCACATAAAGGGTTTCGGTTGTGCATATCTTTGACAAATCTTGGTCAAGGGGCAAACGAAAGATTTTACGTCCTTGTCAAGATTAAAGTCCATCCTCGTCAGGCTCAGGCCCAAAACTAAAGAAGGTCTTATCACCTTTTCTATAGAGACTTACATATATAAAATATCTTCCTGATAGTGGTCACGTGCCAAGAAGGGAATCTCACTAACAACGGCCCTAGTTGCCCAAGTTTTTCCTACTGCAATCAGCAATCAAAGCAGGACAAGGTGCTGAGGAAAAGGTCAAGCTCCAGGCCTAATATGACCATCATCAATCAAATCATGCTCTGCTCTTGAGTACCAAAGGCCTCACGCTACCTAACCTCCTATGTTATGGCAGTAGTTATTGGAAATCATGCATTAAATGCGTCAAGGCTCAAAAACAGAATCTGACGCCCAAACTTTAAAAAAGGTTGTCATGGTGAGCAGACCCAACCAGCACAAGGGCATCACAATGAGAGGCCCACATAGAGTTTTTAAAAAGCCCAACAAGGGGCATCAACTACAAAGTTATTTTTAAAAAGACAGAGGGGGAGTAAAGCGATCACACCACTTCCGCGAGGGCAGGATCTTCTTGTTTCTCTTCTTTGTTCCCTTAAGTCTAGGGGTCTGCCTTATCACAGGGTCGGGAGTGATCAAAGGGAAGTCGGCCTCAAAATATGAGGGCTCTTTCCCTCATGTCTCGACATCAAAAGTGAGCACAAAATGATACTTCCCCTGCTCCACGACCGGATTTCATGAGCTAGTGTCTTCCTTGTACAACTGCCACATCAAGTCCTAGCGAGCCATGATCTCGGCACCGTTTATGGCCATGTTCATTGTGTCCTCAAAGTCCTTGGCTCCGGTCTTTAGCTCTGCAATCTCCTCTGCCTGACTCTACAACTCTTTCTCGAGACGCTCCCGCTCCAAACGCGCCTCATAGTTCTTTCTCTACAAAACCTCCACCGGAGCTTTCAGGTCAACGTTCTCCTTGTCTCAAGAAGCGGCTAACTTCTTACCTATGGTTGACTCCGCCTTCTCCTACTTAAGCTCTTCCTTTATGGCCTCCACGACTCCCTCCATCTAGGAACACATCAATATGGTCTACAAGCAAAGAAATAGAGATCAGCATCTCAACATTGGAAAATCATTCTAAGTATAGGCCAATCTATACTCACCTCCAGCATTCCCACCTGCGCAGTCGTCACGAGTTGAGGAAGGTTCCTCTTCTCCTTGACCATGTTTTCCTTGGACCTTAACCCATTTAGGACTTCGTCATGATCAGGAAGAGGGTCATTATCAGAGAGACACACTACATCTAGGAGAACCGACGAGGTTGTTCTTAATTTTCTTCTGGAGCAGAGAGACGAAGGCATCGTTGGCCGTCTTGCACTTCGTTGCGGATGCACTCTTCGCATGCTAGTTTTCCCCTCGCAGACCTTACATGCCTTTTCTTCCTTGATCAGTGTCTGCCTCTTCATTACGACTTTATACGCCTCAAAAGGAATGATTATAACTCCCTGACATGTTCCCTGCATGAAGCATGATCATTCAACTATTGTGAAGGCTCTTAAACAGGAAAAGAGTTTAGTCTTGCATACCCCATATGCTAGTACACTTCAAATCTTCCTTGCTGATTAAGAAAGCTATCTAACGGCGCTCCGAGGACACCTTTTGCAGCTCCTTCACCTTTTCTGCACCTTGAAATGATCAGCCACTACAACAAAAACATCGAGGGGTTAGGAGTAATGGCGATCATGCTAAAGGGAGACTGTACACTTTCGCTACACACTTTTTGGATGCCAGATAGTGGAAAACCTTGGGTTATCCCCGACGCTCATAAAAGTGTAATGAAGAAACCAGTCATCCTTATAAGGCAGGCGCTCATTCTCCCTCCTTTCGAGATCTTCGACAAGAGCGGCAGATCGACAACATTAGTGAATGTAAAACTTACCGAGATAACTAGCCAAAGGATAAAAATAGTAAGAATGGAAGATTGCGTCTGCCCCAAGTTTGCTCCCATTCAACTCTCCCAAAACCTAAAGAGCAATAAGTGTCTGGCAAGAGGGTGGGTTGAGTTGACTAGAGGAAACTTCCTGAGATTTTGCC
Source organism: Anastatica hierochuntica (assembly GCA_900406275.1). NCBI lineage: Eukaryota > Viridiplantae > Streptophyta > Magnoliopsida > Brassicales > Brassicaceae > Anastatica > Anastatica hierochuntica. The sequence goes on from OVAN01006596.1 coordinate 12,419, forward strand.
ACCTCTGCTATGAGGGAATAATCTCACACTTAGATTTGTTTAGGTTTAAGGGAAAAGAGGGAGGCTTTTGGGATGAATCCTGTAAGAACTAGAGATGAATCAATTGGGAATTTGCTATTGATTGATATGAAAGTTACAATAGAGATTTTACAAAGTGTAGAAAGTGATTTCTTATTGCCAAAAGAATCGTCCCCTATTACTGCTATCTCCTCGCCCCTTTATAGTCTCAACCTCCAAAATTGTTCAGCAACAACCTCTGATATCTTCTTCCCCAGATCTCAGAACTGCCTTTCTTCTTTGACTGCTCTTGACGTCGCCGTTTTGCTTCAACAAGTTTCTTCCTTCCTTAATGGGCCTGCGAGATTTGGGTCCATAAGTTGCCCCCCAGCGTCTTGGACCAAGGCCTCGTGGGCTAAGACGCGGACTTCTGATAAGATCTTTTCCCATGAAAATCCCGCAAATGATAACTGCGAATCTTTATTTGGAAGATTTTATTTGTTTTAATCCAAAGGCTGAGATTTAACGAAGCCAATCGGATGGCTATTCTTGCGAGGGAGACAGAGAGTTACCCTTGGGTACCGTGCGGACTTGAAGTGATATAAAGCTACCATTAACTGCGTAGCTCCACTTTTCACACGCTTCTGAACGATCGCCAAGGTAACCCCCCCTCTCCATTACCTTTTGTTTTGTTTCTCTCTGTTAAACTGCTTTTGTTTCTTCTTCCCCGCTCTTAGACCAAATCGTAGGGACGTTTTGTGAGTTTTCCAAATCAATCTTTAGCGTTTCCCCCTTAGGTCTACTTTCCTTTTTTTTGTTCTTCAATTTTGGTTAATTATTTCCATTGATTTCGTGATGGGACAAGACAAAGACGGCGCTGGCGGTTCTAAAGCTCCAAAATAAGATCGGAAGTGCTAGCGGGCTAAGTAGGAGATGATTGACAAGGCGGACATCATCGCTATCAAAACGGAGATGGTTTCTAGAGCCCTCACTATTGCTGAGCCCAGAGTTGTCACTTTTGGTCCTCATCAGGCTTCTAGCTTGACTAACCAGGAGGACTGCGACCTGATAGCTACAGTTAGAGCCTCAATGGAGCTGATGTTGGTCTCGATGCCTCTGAAGACCCTAGAACACGCTCTGCCTGGCTGGTTTACTTTTCATGAGAATTATATCTCAAAGTGTGACCTCTGATTCCCCCTTCCTAATCTCTTGTTAGATCTCCTTTACTATTATGGCTAGCCCTTCCCCAACTATTCCCATCTGTAATTAGAGTAGTGATGGGTCTGATTGTTAGGTCTAGAGAAGAAGGAATTGAATTTGGCATCCAAGATTTAGTTAAGCTCTACACTATCAAAGAGAGTAACCCGACCAAGGGGCTGAAGGAACCTATTACCTCGCAGCTCGTCCTGGACATGGGATTTTCACTTTCTCCGTCAATGATGAATTTTGGAAACAAAAATTCTTTTTGTGAGGATTGACCCGGTTACTATCCCGGTGGGTCGCATAATGTGTACCTCTTGGACTCGTTTGACTGGTTAGGGATGCCTTAATTTTCCCTTATATTTATCATTTTGGGGAGATTGTATTCTTAATGGATTTCCTCTTGTTTCAGGTACCACGAATCCTTCTCAAATCACCTTCAAGATTGCCAGGGCCCTAGTCAGAAGACTCAAGCTGGGTTCTACCAATTGGTCAGCTTTCCCATCTCTTAGGATCCATAAGGCTACGTTCCCAGAGACATATGGGATCACGTTCCCTGACCCGATTCATGTTCCTTTTTTCCTATTTTTATAGTCTCAGAAGACGAAGCTCCTACAAACATATCTACGGAAGCCAGCACCTCTGAAATTGTTTAGGATTTGCCTCTCTAGCCTTCTTTTCGTTCAATTGACACCAGGTCCCCCCCCCCCCNCCCCCCCCCCCCAGGAGGCTCTCACTCTCGTGGGAATTTAAATGACAAGTTCTCTTCTAGCTCTTTCAGGGACTCAATCAAAGATATGTTGGACGAGTGTTCGTCGAAACCTCCGCAATTCGTAGTCCCTATCTCAACAGTTCACGAGATCCATGCCGACCAGAGGAAGAAACCTGAGATTGGTGTCACGGATCTAGGTGGCCTTGATCCATATGGAAAGGAATTAGCGACCACTGGAGATAACTTAGTTCAAAGATTTGATGCCAGTCCTCATGTTTCACGAGGGAGTCAAGAATCTTATCGTCCACCTGCCAAGAGGGTTCGTTCCAATTTTGGCGATAAGGTATCCAAGATTGCTTCTTCTTCTTCCAGGGGTGGCCAAGGTGCATGGAGCTTTACTCACTCTGGACATGACTCCGTGCTGGATGATAACTGGGGGATGGCCATCCTGATGCGTCATATGAAGCAGAACGGGTGCTCCTTCCCTGCCATCACCAATCTGAGGAATAAGGTTAGATACATGGACGTGTCTTATTACCTGGGTCAGTTAACACACACACATTTTTATATAATTTTGATTTAATTAGTGTATTCAGCTAACTCTTTATATTTAGCCGGCCAATGCCATCAACCGATCTACCATGGGATACGAGAACCTCTTTGACGGCTTTCCTAATGTCTAAGAGCTAGAGGACATGAAGGATGCTCTTCAAGAGACCAAGAGTCTGCTTGACCAGTCTAGGCCCGATGTCCTGAGGCTCCCAGCCTAGGTCGGAGAGCTGATGTCCTAGTTGGAGGTGCGTGATGGTAGGATAGCTGACTTGACTCTGGATCTTAAGGTCAAGAACAAAAAGATCCTTGCTCTGCCAACAAAGATCTCGTTGTCAACAAAGAAACTGAAGTCAAGCGTGCTGTGAAGGTTGAAAATAAGGAAGTGATCGGAGCTTTCCAAAAAGTTCTGTTTCCGTTAAGGATAAGTTTCAAAATAATAAAAAGGAGTTATCTGCCCAAATGTATGCTCAAGAAATTCAAGCTAACATCAAACTCTTGACATGCCTTATTTCAAAGGAAATTAAAAGTGTTCAGGTGGAGCATGAGCGTCTCGTGGCATTGCTCCCTACTGCTGTTACGACTCTTGACAAATCCTTGGTATATGATTTTTCTGTGCACAGGGTACCCGTTACCCAGATGTTTGACAGTTTAGGTCTGGCGGAGGTTGTAGCTTCGGAGCCTGCTGCCTTGGATAGAGTGGGTGAACATGGATCCATCCTAGGGGTGGTTACAGCTGGCGAGATCCAAGACCAGGTGTTGGAAGATTCCGAGGCTAGGGTGGCAGAGGTTCAAGATGCCTGATACTTTCCCTCTATCTCTTAAACTTACAGCTTTTAACTTTTTTTTTCTTAGTTTTCAACTTAGCGCCTGAGGAGGCCTTTAAACCTTCAGTCTTTTTTGTAGCCTGAGGAGACTTTTAAACCTTTCAAACTTGGTGTTTGGAGAGGCCTTTTTAAACTATGGATATTTTGAGACATCGTGGTGTGTCTCCTCTTATACTAGATATTTTCGGATTAAATTTATCAATCCTATGAATTTTCGATTTTTGACTTGAACATTGTGCAGAGGTCCCTCTGGACCTCATCCACTTAAGGTATTTTAAGAAGGTATTATTTTACGAAAGGAATCAGTTAAGTGGCTTAAGTCATGGCCAGATAAATTTTTAGTTGGTCTCTTTTTTTTGTGGGCTTCGGGCCACTTGACTCTAATAACTTTTTCCAAGCAACCTGGCTTCCAGTTACCAGGTTTCGTTAACTTCTCGTGCAAATTAAGTCTTCTCAGGTTGTTGGGGACCTAATTTGGGTGATAGGTTTTCAGGATGTTTTCTTTGCCTAGGCTCACGAGAGACTGAGGTGGTCGAAAAGATCTTTGAGATTTTAAAGGGTCAGCCTTTTGGGGACCTGATTCTTAGAATTTCGGGACCTTTTGATGTTTAGGCTTCTGAGAACCAAAGATTTGATGTTTGGACTTTTTGGTCCCACGACTATTCAGGTTTCTGGGAACCTGAATTGATCGATAGGATTTTAAAACCCTTGATTAATTGTTCAGGTTTCTGGGAACCTGGAATGATTTATAGGATTTTAAGACATTTGGTTTAATTGTTCAGGTTTCTGCGAACCTGGAATTATTGATACGATTTTAAGACCTTTTGTTTATTGTTCAGGTTTCTGGGAACTTGGAATGATTGATAAGATTTTAAAACCTTTTGTTTAATTGTTCAGGTTTCTGGGAACCTGGAATGATTGATAGGATTTTAAGACCTTTGGTTACCGGGAACTTGAAATAGTTGGTAGGATTTTAAGACCTTTGACTATTTAGGTTCATGGGAATCTAGAATGATTGATAGGATTTTAAGACCTTTTATTACCTAGGTTTCTGGGAACCTGAAATGGTTGATAGGATTTTGAGACCTTTTATTGATATGAAAGAATATTAACAGTAAGATAAAACTTCAAAGTTTTACAACATAGATACTTGGATTCAAGATTGGCTCTTCCAGACATGAAGTCGTATGGTTGTCGGCTGGGTGATAGTCCAGGCTTTTAGTTCTTGGATTGACCATCTAGCCGTTGTTTGATTAAAAATGATGGGCTTTGATGAAGTGGGGGGCTGAACTCATTGTAGGAGCTGCCTACGTACCTTGTCAAGGGATCAAGCCTAACGTAGTTCGATTGTTTGATAGTACCTAGTGGTAATATTTTTAAGGATTCATAGCGTTCCATGATCGTATTTCTAGTACTCCGGTTCGTACCTTTACGAGCTTGTAGATGTCGGGTCGTACTACGTGGATGATCCGGTACAGACCTTCCCAATTGGTACCCAATTTTTGGACACCTCACTCTTTGGTATTGTCGAATACTTTTCAAAGTACAAGGTCGCCGATCACAAATCTTCGTGATCTCACCTTAGTGGTTCCCTCATGAGCCTTCGTGTACCTCAGCCATAAGTTTATGGGCATCGAGGTCGTGAACACATTTTAGGTATGGTCCTGGTATGCTTCATTTGTATAGGTTTGAGTCGATTATGCAATACCTCGCGCTCAAAGCTTTGAGTTTTCGAGCCTCCCACTTGTGGGGGGGGGGGGGGGGGGACNATAATTAGAATTCTCCATTCTTCTCTTCCAACAATCTTATCATGGAGAGATATTGGTGGATCATGTACTGCTTCGTTTACAGGTCCCTGGTTACCTTCGGTATTTTGGTCCCCGTGAGCTCGAATTGTTCCCCCAGAGGTACCCTGAGAATCAAGTTCCGATAGGTTCCTTTATTCAGTGATACCTGTTGTGCATATGTCCACCCCCGGAAGCTGAGGCAATGGGGTTTGCCTTCAGAAAATTTGGGATTTGGTTTTCGGGAACCAAAAAGTAGTAAGATTTGGGTTAGAGACATTGTCTGTGTCTCAATGGTGGCTACTGCCTGAGGCTGACTGTCGTCTCTGTGATCTTCTGACCGATTCGCAATAGAAGCCTTGGTAGCAATATCAATGCTAGGTTTGTCTATCCCTTCAACCAATATGATACATTTCATAAGAGGGTCAAAAGTGGATGCTAATGCCGCCAGGGCATCGACAGAAGAGTTTTCTCCTTCGGGTATTCTCATTAGCTCGAATTTATCGAACTGTTTTGTAAGGTTTTGAACGAGCTCGAGGTATGCCCCCATTATTTCGTCTCTTGTTTCATATTCTCCATGGAATTGACTGGCCACTAGCTGGAAATCGCTGTAAGAGTTTAACTCTTCGATCCCAAGCCCTAGTGCACGTTTCAGGCCTGCGATTAGTGCCTCATATTCGGCTTCATTGTCTGAGGCACTGAAGCCAAATCTGTAAGATTGTTCAATCACTTCTCCAGCTGAGGAAGTTAGTCTTAACCCTATTCAAAAACCTTGTTTCGAGGAGGGTCCATCGACATGGGTTTCCATTTCGGGGATACCGCGTCTGGGTCGAGGTTCTCGACAGCTAGTTTGATAACGAAGTCGGCGAGAACTTTTGCCTTAGCTATGGTTCGAGGTCTATATTCTTTGACGTATTCACTGATGATGGTATGCGACTGAAAGTAGGGTTGAAGCTTTCTGGCCACTTTAACCACTACCGAGGCTAATTTTATCCATAGCAGGGTACCTCGTCTCGACATCTATTAGGCTTTTACTGATGTAGAAAATGGGTTTCTGTTCATTTTGCTCCTCCCTTACTAACACTCTGCTAACTGCGGACGGGGACACAACGATGTATAAATATAATGGTTCTCCCTCAATCCGTTTAGAAAATACCGGGGGTTCTGATAAGTAAGCCTTTATTGTTTTTGAAGGCTTCCTTGCATTTTTCGTCCCAGAGGAACGTCTTGTTGTTTTTCAAGAGTTTTTAAAATGGAAGCACATATTAGTTGACCTGGCGATGAATCGATTTAGAGCTGCGATTCTTCCGGTCAATCTCTGTACCTCCCTGGTTGTCTTTGGAGACGACATTTCCAGAAAGGTAGATATTTGTTTTTGGTTGACTTCGATACCACGCTCGGTCACTAGGTATCCTACAAACTCCCCCGACGGCACTCCGAAGGTGCACTTGGTGGGGTTTAGCTTCATGTCATATTTTTATAGGATATTGAAGCATTCTCTTAGGTGTGGCGATATGGTCTTTTTCCTTTAGAGATTTGACTAACATATCATCTATATAAACTTCCATGGTTTTCCCGAGCTGTCGGGAAAACATCTAGTTTACCACTCTCTGATAGGTAGCTTTGGCGTTTTTCAAGCCAAAAGGCATGAATTTGTAGCAATAGGTGCCCCGTTCAGTTATGAAGGCGGTTTTTTTCTTGATCCTCAGGGTCCATCATAATTTGGTTGTATCTTGAGAAGACGTCCCTAAACGACAACAGGTGGTTTTCGGTCGTTGCCTCTACCAAGCAATAGATATGTGGCAGCGGAAAGCTGTCTTTAGGATATGCCTTGTTTAAGTCGGTGAAATCAATGCAAATCCTCCTTTTCCCATTTTTCTTTTTGACCATGATCGGGTTAGTGAGCCAATAGGGGTAGTGAACCTCTCGAATGGAGTCTAATTTGGTCAGCCGGTCGACTTCGTCATTGACTGCTTGAGCCTTCTCATGACCAAAATTTCGACGCTTTTGTTTGAATGGTTTAAATGTGGGATCTACGTTAAGCTTATGGGTTGTGACGCTTGGGTTAATACCTTTCATATCCTTAACGGACCACGCGAAGGTCCTGAGATTTTCTTTGAGAAACTCAATGAGTCTCTTTTTAGTTTCAATGGGTAATTTTGACCCAATGGTGACGTGTCGTTCAGGGTGATCATCATCGATGCAAACTTGCCCAGTGAGGTTCTTTGGAGGACCTCGCATGTTTTGCTACATCGGTCGGTCCTCTTGTATCTATAATTGCTATTAGGGAGATCCTCTAAGGATTTGGAAACCTCCCAAGTAGCAGTTCTAGACAACATTTGGCTACCTCGAATTGTAGCTATTCCGTCAGGGTAGGGAATTTTACGCATTGGTGATAAGTCGACGCTACTGCCTTCATTTTAAGGATCAAGGGTCTCCCCAAGATCACATGAAATGGATCTGTTCTGTCAATTAACACAAAATTGATCATCTTCATAACTTTGCTGGCTATAACCAGGAGTTTGATAGTTCTCAAGGAGGTACTTGTTTCCCAGAGAAACCTACGAGATTAGCCTTCTGACTGGTAATCTCGTCATCATCTATCTCAATCCCTTTAGGGTGTTATAGAAAATGAGGTCAACAGAACTTCTGGTGTCAACCATCAGCTTAGGTACCTCGTACCCAGCCACATTAAGCGTGATGACTACAACGTTATCATGAGGTTGGTCGAGGTCTAGCGTCTCACTTTCCCAGAAGGAAATCTTAGTGATAGGTTCATGGGTGGAAGGCTTTGCTCGATGTTCGCTCAAGGATTTCTCCCGGTGGTTAAAGTTTATAATTTATAAGACCTAAACCCTACGCTTAATCCCGCAAGAGAACGGGGTCAATTGTAGTATTTTAGGGTCGTCCAAGGATTTAAAGGATTAGGTTAGTAGAATCTGAATAAGGAAATTATACTAAGGCTCCGAGTCTAGGCAGCGGAATAGTAAGAGATTGTCACGGGTCTCTACTAAACCTAATCGAAAGGGGAAGTAACCATGGTGATTGTTCAATTGAAGAAAACAAAAGTAAAATAGCATAAAAGTAAAGCAAGCAAAAAGTGAACTTTGGATCTAATAAAAATAAAAGTAGGATCTTAAGATTATGGTTATAGGTTGGGATTCAATCTAGAGTTGTAATGGATTTGGGTAAGGCTTTATTGACGGATCTAGCTATTTCTAGACCAAGGATCCCTTTTTTGTTGATCAACCCACTCTCGTGACGGAGATCTATTCACCTATACATACTACAAG
>OVAN01006597.1:0-21044 GCA_900406275.1 Anastatica hierochuntica
AGTACAGAAGAGTCTGATCTCTCTCGGAATTACAAAGTTCAAAAGTCTGCTATGGAAATCGAAAAATAGTATAATCTGAATGGAAAACTCGAGTTCAGGTTTTAGGTAAAACAACTCGGTTCGTTTTAACTTCGGTTTGCGTTTTTCAGGTTCTGGTCCGGAATCGGGACAAGGATCGATCGATCCATGTCCCTTCACAGGACAAGGATCGATCGTTCTCTGTCCTTCTGTGAGGACATTTCTTCAGTCTTCTTGAGACTTCCTTCGGTGCTTGAATTCCACTCCAAATGCGTTCTTTTCGTCCATTCAAGCTCCATCCCTGTAAATACAACAACGAACAACAAACCGTGCAAAAGCGATCCGAATACATACTAAAAACCGTAATTCTCGTATGAAAACCGTAGTAAAAATCGATAAAATGCGAATACATCAAATCCCCCAGACTTGAATCTTTGCTTGTNATCGATAAAATGCGAATACATCAATAATCGTTGTGTGCCTATTTGCATCAATTGATCCCAAACTTTATACCATTCCGCAGCCACAAGTTCTCCATAGACAAATGAGATAGAAACTTTGAAACCATAAATAGAAGCATTAACATCAATAATGCGATTAGTAGATAAAAGAACTTCAAGTTTTATGTCGTCATTGAATAAAATAGCAAGACCTCCACTTGATCCTATACGCTCCACCGTATGCAAATTATTATAGCCAAAATGAAGTTGAAACTTTTTTAAAAGTACATGAGATTGTTTAGTCTCCGACAAAAACAAAATATCTGGTTTAAACTTTTTTCATTCCTATGTTTATATCATTTGTATGTTTATTTGACCATTCCTATCAAATTAAAATTTTTATGTACTAGATACAAAAAATTTAAAATAAAATTCAAGTTGATATGTAATACTAAAACTCTAATGTGTAAAAGTAAAATATTTTAATTGGTTTATCAAATTAATTTTTATGATGCATAAAGATTTCATAACACTAAAAAAATTATGTGTCCATACATTGACGGTCTCTTGTACTATTACTGTATTGTTTTGTGCTAGGAAAGTTAATGGTTTTGCACTTTTTATAAATGGAATAGCATTTCTGAATTTACTTTTTATATATATCAAACAACTAATATTTTGTGACAGAACAAATGCATATATTAGGTGTTGCAAAAAATGTGACTGTCACCTGTATACAATGGAAGGAGTATAAAATTTCATTATTGTTTTATAATCTGGCTTTATATATAAAATTTGGTATATTTCTAAAAATCACAAAGAAAAGAAAGCAACTCTGGTTATATAGCTCAATTGGGTAGTAAATGGATTCATCGTAGTTGCCATTCAGATTAAGTGGAAACACTCTTTAGTTTCCACTTGAAGTGGATGACCTCAATCTATAGTTCATTGGCTCCCCCTTTTTTGGGTCGTAATCAAAAGTTAGGCCAATTTATTCATTATTATTTCTTTTGTTTTACATCGAAAGAGAAATATTTGAATTCGAGAGACAGATTATCGTACAAAATATTCAAAACTTTTCTACAAATGTGATTTAATCTTGCTTTATTTACTGGTTTATTTTGTACTAAACATGGTTTATCTTATGAATAAATATTATATATTTTTTCATAAGTTGAGGAAAACATACATTTCCATAGGAGACCCATACGTAAATCATACATAGTTGACACAATTGTCCAAAGTTCTAACCAATTTTTTCCAACCAGTTCATTTAATTAAAAAATTCGTTGATCCAATCTGAAGGAAAAGAGTTTTCAAAGGGAATCTCTCTAGAGCAGGATCTGGTAGCACACGATGAACAATTTGAAATTTGATTACAACGAGTATAGACATCATCAATGAAATATGAAAAAGCCGGTCATTCTTCAGATAAGTGAACAATGGTGATAATCGATAAGTTGTGCACAATTTGTCTCAAACTCCTAACAATCTATCATTTTCTCATGAATATCTTTCATCGTTCAAAGTAGAGTTTCCATCGATAGGTATCCACGAATCCAATGTTGAGTTAAGCTTGAATGACTTAAGCAACAAGGAAGACCAAACCGAGATATGGTTTGACGTTAAGTGGGAGGCTAAACCGAGTTATGGTTTAGCTAAGAAGATAATGATTAAAGTTAGGAGTTATCTATATTTTAGTCTATTTCCTAGTTGAGTTAGGATTTGTGATTTAATATATAAGTGTCAAGTTTTGTTGCTTAGGTTTTTGTAAGAGACTTTAGGTTTTGAGTAAGTTTCCTAAAGATTAATAAAGTGTTTTTGAGTTTGTTTTGATCGATTATTCAAGGCTTAAAACCAACAACTGGTATCGGAGCTTGTGTTAAATCTATATTGTCGAGAGGACAATAATCGGAAGAGATTCAATCCTGCCCTGTTTTTCGTTTGGTTTTAAACCTTCTTCTTAAAATCGAACCTGCTGTTTCCTTGGAAACCACCTGTTGTTTCTTCTTCTTCTTAAAGAAAGTCGAATCAATAGATTTTTGTCTCTTAGGAATTCGTGATCAAAGCCGAGATCATGAGTGATCTTCCAGTTGTACCATCAACGGTACCAAAGGAAGGAGGAGGAACTCCTTCGCAAGTTAAGTGTCCAATGTTAAGCACATCTAATTATACGGTTTGGGCAATACGCATGAGAGCAGTTCTGCGAGTTCATAAGGTATGGACTACGGTAGAAGCACCGTACTCTGATGTTGATAAGAACGTTCTAGCCATCGCTTATAAAGTACCCGAGTCACTAGTGTTGCAAGTTGGAGAACCTGACACAACTTTTAAAGTATGGGAAGCTATTAAAGCACGTCATATGGGTGCTGAGAGGGTAAAAGAAGCACGCCTAAAAACATTAATGGCAGAGTTTGACAGGCTTAAGATGAAGGACAATGAAACAATTGATGAATTTGCTAGTAAAAATTTCGAAATCTCATCAAAATCTGCGGCGTTAGGAGAAGAGATTGAGGAACCTAAACTAGTAAAGAAATTCTTAAAGACCCTTCCTCGAAGAAAATATATTCATATAGTGGCCTCTCTCGAGCAAGTATTGGACTTGAAGACCACTAGCTTTGAAGACATTGTGGGAAGGTTAAAGGCATATGAAGAACGGATAAACGAAGATGATGAATCCGTTGATGACCAAGGCAAGTTAATGATGGCAAACTACGAGCCACAAGCTGTGGACCGTAGCTCGTACCGCGATTACAAACAAAGAGGTCGTGGTGCTCGATATAATAATCGGGATAGAGGATGCGGAGGTCGCGCGAATTGGCAAAGAGATACCACAATCGTAGGAGTGACTTCTTGTCTCCATAGGATCCAGATTCTCCCTAGGTAGGTAAACTCATAGTTAGCGTCAAAATTCCATCTCGGGAAGGTGGACTGTACATATTTAGGGGCCTTATGCACCTTAACCCTTGTTTCCAAAAGACTCCTAAAAAAGACTTTGAACATTTAAGCCATTTGCAGAATCCTTTACGCTTTCATCCGTGATTGAACCCCCTGACGTTCCAACAAAAAAAGTCGACTTGCGACATATTAATTATTCGGTTTTGGGTTAGAGCTCTTCCTCCAGGAGGACTGCTCCTTTTGTCTTTCTTTCTTCGATAAGACTTTGATGAATGTGCATTTACCTCTGGGTTGTCACTCTCCTCAGATGGACAATCTGATGATGATTCTCCTGATGACTCAGCACTCGATTCTTCCTCCAAAGATGAGTTGCTGCTGGTCCCAGATTCTTCAGAAGTAGTGGACGGGTTATGGGAAGTACCTCCTTTGTCAAAATTGACTACGAGCTCTCCATCCTTCTTCTCTTTTGGTATCCATCTCAGTGGGCTTTTGATCTTGTCTTGAGACCGTTCTCTTGATTTTTCTTTCTGTCTCCTAGATGGGTTCTTGCGATGTCTTCCTCTGCGTTTTTTTCCAGCAGAGTTCTTCTTGTTCTGATGGCAATTCTCGAGAGAATGGGTGGTGGAATTGCAAACATAACAGGTGACAGGTGCCGAAGGGCATCGTCGCTGAGTGTGACCTATTTCTTGGCAGTGGTCACAGAGAGGCAACCACAAGCAAGAGACTTGAATCCGATGGATTTCTCTAGTTTCAAGCTGAACATTGATGGCTTCCAGAATGGGTTTTAAAGGGTTGACGATAGTGAAGACCTTAGCCACCTCTAGGTTTGTTAAGTTTGTTGTTGTCGGGTGCAAGTCCACTGGATGACCAATCAGACCAGCAACCAAATCAAGAGCATCTTCTGAGAAGAGGTGCGGTGGGACGCCTCTGAACTCCAGCCATATTGGTGCTTCAGTGAGCTCTGGAATAGTCGGAGATAGACCAGGTTCCCAATCTGCCACCACCATGGTCTGACCACCTATATGCCACAGCTATTGGTTAAGAACCCTTCGCCTCGTGTCTGCTGATGGGATTCGGATGAGAACAGTTCTGGGTTTGAGGCGTGATACAGTGATGTCCCTGTGCCGTGGACTCCAAATCGCATTCAAGATGGAAAATAGGACACCATTTGGAGGAAGATTTCCATGAAATTGTCCTACTATGAAAGGTTCCCAACGGTTGTTGTTCTTCTTGATAACTTCATTAGGGATTTTAACACACATTTCACCCGAGCCCAGAAGAAAACCTTCCTCTTTTCTAACTTTGGATCCCATGGAGCTTGAGAAAAGGTCCTTCCATAAGGGCTTCGGAGGAGATTTTGGACCACATTCAGGAGGGAGCTTCCGATTCACTGGATCTGGAGGATTCAGCTCTGAAGAAGATGAGATCTTTGGGTTTGTTTGTTGTTTCGGAGAAGACGGCCGAGAAGAGGAAGAGATTCCTACAGGAGTGTCCTGAGAATCTGAAACAGCAGCAGCTGGTAAAGTAACGTCGGAAGGAGATGACGTTGTCGCAGCAGGAGGAGGGTCATCAGATTGCTGAAGCTTCATATCTTCTTTGGAAGCAAGAGGAGCATCAGAGGTCTTTGGGGGGAGGTTTGTCTGAGGTCTGCGGAGGAGGAGGGTGTTTGGTGGGAAGGGGGAGCGCTTCTTTCTATTTTTTCTCATCGGAGCCGGTGTTTGCCGTCACCAGGAAACGTGGCGGCGGTTTTGAAGGAAAGGGTTCCTAATCGCCTTTTAAATATGTAGATCTATTGAATCGAATGAGAACATATAGTGAATCGAAGTAAATATCACAAATATATTGCTTGTGTCTTAAAAAAAATGTAACTTCGTTATCAAAAACTTTGTTAAAGAAAACATAGCAAAGCTTTTTTTTTTGTCACACATAGCAAAGCTTTTAAAAGGAAAAACAGAGAGCAACGTAATGTATTGTTTATTTAATTTTTTTGTTTTAATTTTTTATTTAATATTAAAGTTAGCTTTCCTTTTTTCTTATTTAGCTTTGATTTTTAAAAAGATATAAACTTTAATATGGATAGTGATCCAAAAGTTCTTGCATGCACTTAAATATTGGAATGAAGTGTAGAGATGCAAACTCGAGTGTGACTTCAAAACTAGAGAGTTCTTTTATTTTAGTTTTCAAATGTAGGGTTACACACAATTATTGGGTTGATCCTTCATATATGCTTTCATAATGATACACGATTAATTTTGATACGGAGACAGTGCAAAATAGAACAAGTGCCCTCTGTTATAGTTGTGATAAAGGATTTTGATTTCTTAAAAATGAATATCATACACCAAATAATGTTTGTTTTTTTAACAAATCGCATAATTTTAAGTGACTGCACTAGTTCAATTTGATAAATTCTTCTTCTTTTAAACTCTAACTTTTGTTAACTTTTTTTTAAAAAAAAAAAAACTTTTCCAAACATTGATATTACATGTTATGTGTCATAGACTCGTTGCATATGCAGTTGCAAATGCAGAAACGTCTTTCATGGGAGCACCAGTAAAGGACTTTAAACAATAAAAAAAAACCATTATAGGCTTTCTTATTAAATTTATAAAAAAATTGTATAGAGCAAAATAAAGAAATTAAATCACGGGGGCATGCGCACCATGTATTCGGACTCACGGCCTAAAAAAGCCACTCCTGCCTAAATATGGTAGTTCATAAATTGATTCGGATGATTAAAAGAAATTGGTTGGATGTTGGTTTTAAGCCTTGAATAATCGATTAAAACAAATTCAAAAACACTTTATTAATCTTTAGGAAACTTACTCAAAACCTAAAGTCTCTCACAAAAATCTAAGCAACAAAACTTGATACTAATATATTAAATCACAAATCCTAACTCAACTAGGAAATAGACTAAAGTATAGATAACTCCTAACTTTAATCATTATCTTCTTAGCTAAACCATAACTCGGTTTAGCTTCCCACTTAACGTCAAACCATATTTCGGTTTCGTCTTCCTTGTTGCTTAAGTCATTCAAGCTTAACTCAACATTCTCTCTCCTAAGCTTGAAATAGTCTCTGTCAGATCTCGAACGCCAATAAGATCTCTCATCTCCTTGAACTTGATTCTACCAAGTGCCTTTGTTCACTTCCCGGAACATGCTATACTTCTATCAGTCCCTTTTCCACGCACTCCCTTATGAAATGGAACCTCGTATGAATATGTTTACTCCTACCGTGAAACACTGGGTTCTTAGTAAGAGCGATAGCAGACTTGTTATCTATCTGGATCACCACCTTTCCGCAAGCACTTTCATCGTTCTCGTTAAGAAGGTCTTGCAACCAAACCGCTTGTCTTGCTGCTTCAGTACCTGCCATGAATTCAGCCTCACAAGACGACAATGCAACAGTCTCTTGTTTTTGCGAACACCAAGTTATAGCACTTCCTCCCAAGAAGAAAATGAGTCCGCTTGTACTTCTCCCATCATCCGGATCAACATTATGGCTACTATCACTGTATCCAATCAGATTTGTCTTCTCATTTCCTGCAAACTTGAAGTATAATCTGAGACTTGTCGTCCCCTTTAGATATCTGAGGCAATGTTTTAAAGCTATCCCATGTGATTCGTGAGGGCTTTGCATATACATGCTTAGAACTCCTACACAGTAAGACAAATCTGGTCTAGTATGGAGTAAGTATCGAAGACACCCAATTGTCTTTCGGTAGGTGGTCGCGTCTATCTCTGCTTCATCTTCAGACTTAGATAATTTGAGACCCGGGTCCATCAGTACTTGTACCGAATTACACTCATCCATCATTGCTTCCTCCATAATTTTTGCAGCATATCTCTTCTGGCTTAGTGCTACTCCTCCGTTTCCCTGTATAACTTCCATTCCCAAATAATAAGTCAACTTTCCGAGATCACTCATCTCAAAATTTCGGGACATCTCCTGCTTGAATTCTTTGATAACATCCAGGCTTGTTCCTGTCACCAATAAATCATCAACATAGACCGCAACTAACAACATATTTCCTTCAAATACTCGGCAAAATACTGAAGGTTCCTTCAGACATTTACTGAACTTCAACTCCCGAAGTATCTGATTAAGTTTAGCGTTTCATGCTCTAGGAGCTTGCCTTAATCCATATAAAGCTTTCTTGAGTTTATAAACTATATTTTCGCTTCCTTTAACGACATATCCATCTGGTTGCGAGACGTAGACAGTTTCCTTTAATTCTCCATGAAGAAACGCGGTTTTAACATCCAGATGATGTATTTTCCAACTCTTTATAGCTGCAAAATTTATGAGCAACCTGATGGTCTCAATACGCGCTACAGATGTGAATACTTCTTCAAAGTCTACTCTATGTCTCTGTACATACTCTTTCGCAACCAACCTAGCTTTGTGTTTATTAATGCTGCCATCGAAATTTTTCTTTAACTTAAAGACCCACTTTAATCCGATCGGCTTTACTCCTTCCGGAAGATCCACAAGACTCCATGAATCAAGTTTTTTGATAGACTTTATCTCATCATCGCAGGCCCACTCTCGGCATCCTTTTGCTTCATCGTAACAGGAGGCCTCATCATTAAGGCGCAAAAGCAAAAGGTCTCCTTCTTCTTCAGCCATTAAAACATAATCATCTAGATATTTTGGTTTGGAGACTTGCTTGTTTGATCTTCTCACCGCCGGTGCCTCACTGTTTTGATCGAAGCTTGACGTAATCGGCTGATCAGATCCTTGCAAAGGATGACCCGAAGCTTGTTGTATGTTCTGTTCTCGGTGCGAAGCTTTTTGTATGTTCTGTTCTCGGCGAGAGCTTGGAGAGTATCTGATCAGCTCATTACTATTACTTTCTTGGCCTTCATCTTCTTCTTCCTCATTATTACGACTTTTCCCTTCGCCATTAAAGCTCTCTGAGCTTGCTTCCGGAGCAAGGCACTCTGTTTCACCATGAACACGCTCTGTTTCTTCGCTAATCAACTCTGTATTAGTGATGTCGTGGTTTCCAAAAGATCCAAGTGTGATTCTCAGATCACTACACTTCTCAAACTCTTGTAACGTATTCTTCCAGCTCCATGTTTTGTTTTCGTCGAGCACGACGTCTCGGCTCACTACTATTTTCTTTGTTTGCGGATCAAACATGCGATAGGCCTTGGATCGAGGCTCAGTCCCGAGATGTACCAGTATCCGTGACCTATTGTCGAGCTTCTTAAGATGTGTTACCTCGATTTTTGTATAACCTATACACCCAAAAACCTTCAAGTGTTGAATGTTAGGCTTTCGGCCACGAAGAAGCTCATATGGAGTTGTATCCGTTGCTGCTTTAGTAAATAACCTATTGATCACATAGGTAGAATGTCGAACAGCTTCTCCCCATAATGAATTTAGTAAGCTCATGTGTTTTAGGATACTCCTTGTCATCTCCATAAGTGTTCTATTCCTCCTTTCCACAACACCGATTTGTTGTGGAGTGTATGGAGCTGTTAAATGATGCTTGACTCCAACATCTTCACAGAATGAGTTAAAGATCTGTGAGGTAAACTCTCCTCCTCGATCTGTTCAGAACGTTTGTATCTTTGTTCCGCATTCTTGCTCCACCAATGACTTGAACCTTTTAAATCTTTCGAAAGCTTCTCCTTTTTCTTTCAATAGAATCGTCCACATGTATATTGAATAGTCATCTATAAGGACAAACACATATCTGTTTCCAGCTGTCGTACAAGGTGATGTTGGGCCACAGAGATCTCCATGGATCAGCTTAAGAGCTTTTGAGGCTCGATAGCTTGTTGCTTGTGGGAATGGTCGCTTTGTTTGCTTCCCGAGGAGACATGATCCGCAAATTTCTTTGCCAACGTCAAGCTGTGGCACTCCTACAACGAGCCCCTTGTTAAGCATTAACTTCAACGTGTTGAAGTTAACATGACCCATGCACGCATGCCAGAGTCTCGATGTGCTTTCAATAATAGTAAAGAGACATCTTGCTCCTTTGATGCTCATTCTTACCTTGTACAGCCGATTTCTAGATCTTTTTGCTTTAACAAGAAGCTTTCCTTTCTGATCATTCATAATCAAATAATCCTCCTTCATCCATACTTCGCACCCGGATTCAGTAGCATGACCAAGAATAATGATATTTCTCTTTAGATCCGGAATGTAGTACACGTCACTCATCTTTCTTTGCTCACCGTTTGTGTCAATGAACTCAATCTCTCCCTTTCCTTTGATGTCGATTCGAGAATCATCTCTAAAACGTACCTTCCCGGTGATAGAATAGTTAACCGCAGAGAAATACCTTAGATCTCTACTCATATGGTTGTTGGCCCCATTGTCTAGATACCAAACATCATCTCCAGAGGTAACTTCATACATCTCAGGTATTCATTTAGATAAACTTCCTCATGCATCATAAGTTCATCTGCCTCTTGGGTTTCATCATTCTTGACTTCTTGAGCTTCTTGTAATTTTAGTAATCTATTAGGACATGATGATGCATAATGGCCAAGTTTATCACAGCGATAACACGTAATGTTTTGAAATCAAGACAGATGGTCTCCTCCTTGGTAAGAATGCAAGGAACTACGGAGGATTTGTTTGTGTCTTTTGTGTATGCAGACAATTGCAAGTACAAACGACAAGAGCTCTGGGAGGAGATAAGAGTTATTGCTAGAGATCCGGTTGTATGCTCTAAACCATGGGTATTATTGGGAGATTTTAACCAAACCTTCAACCCTTGAGAACACTCATCTAGTGGATCCAGAATCACCAAGGGGATGCAAGAATGCAGACACTGCAATGAATCTACAGAGTTGGAAGATTTAACGATAAGAAGGAATGCTATGACCTGGTGGAACAAACAAGAGATGAATCCAATCGCTAATAAGCTTGACAGGGTATTATCTAATGAGGTTTGGAAACTTAAATTTCCTATGTCTTATGCACATTTTGGAGAGCCTCTTTTCTCGGATCATAGTCCTGATTCAGTTATTCTTGCGGATCTTAAGCTGTCAAGGAAGCACTTCATCGTCTCAAACTTCCTTCTGAGTCACTCTGAATTTCTTCCAAGGTTGGTCTCTCAGTGGCATCTCATTGACATCAATGGTACATAACAATTCCAAGTATCTAGAAAATTGAAGATGCTCAAAGTTGTTCTTCGCAGCATTAATAAGGAGCATTTCTCGGGTCTGGAAAACAGGATTTCGGAGGCTCAAGCTCATCTCCATCTTTGCCAGAAAAATCTGTTAGCTTATCCTTCTATTCACAATGAAAGACTGGAGAAGAAAGCTCTTCTTAAGTGGTGTGAACTAGCTGAGGCAGAAGAGAAGTTCTTATTGCAGAGGTCGCAGATGAAATGGATCGAAAGCGGGGATACCAATTTGGCTTATTTCCATAGAATGGTTAATGCAAGAAGGTCAATGAATCACATTCATTATCTGGTTAGTGATGCAGGAATGAGATATAAGACAAAAGAGGAGGTTAAAGCTCATTATGTCTCTTATTTTGAAGACCTTCTTGGCAGCTAAACTACTCCCCTCATGCAAGCGGAAGTTGAAAGAATGAGAATGCATACTCCTTTCAGGTGTGATGAGATAACTAGAAACCTTCTTGTAGCATAAGTCTCAGCTCAAGAGATCAAGAGAGAATTCTTTGCGATGCCAAGAAACAAAACCCCGGGTCTGGACGAATTTACGGCAGAGTTTTTCAGACATGGCTGGGAAATTATTGGACATGACCTAACCGTCGCAGTTCAAGAATTTTTTAAAACAAGCCGCCTTCTAAAACATTGGAATAGTACGATGATTACTCTCATCCCAAAGAAGACAAGTGCTGATAAATTAAAAGATCATAGACTAATCTCGTGCTGTAATGTGCTCTATAAGGTTGTCTTAAAGATTCTTGCAAAGAGAATGGAGAACTTGCTACCTTCCATGATATCAAATAATCAGTCTGCTTTCGTGAAGGGCCGCCTCCTGGTTGAAAATGTGCTACTAGCCACGAAATTGGTTCAAGGTTTTGGAAAATCTAATATCTCAGCTCGGGGGCTTCTTAAAGTGGATCTTAGAAAGACTTTTGACAGCGTTAATTGGGATTTTATAATCCAAATTCTGCTACCAGCAAGCATGCCACTGAAATTTTTTAACTGGATAAAGGAATGCATCACAACAATATCTTTCTCCATTTCAGTTAATGGTGAGCTCTCTGGTTTTTTTCGTGGTACAAAGAGGTTGCGTCAAGGAGATCCTCTCTCCCCAATCCTCTTTGTGATGACGATGGAGGTCTTCTCTAATCTCCTATCCACGAAATACTTAGACGGCTCTATTGGATGTCATCCTTTGGGAAGAAATCCTCTTATCCACAATTTGGCTTTCGCGGATGACCTAATGGTTTTCTTTGACGGGAAACTGGACTCTCTACTCCATATATCTCTAGTCCTCCAAGAGTTTAATGTTTTTCAGGTTTAAGTATGAATAAAGACAAATCAGTACTTTATCTCGTTGGCCTCTCAAACAAAGATGAAGTAGCAACCAAGGAACAAGGCTTTACAGAAGGAACCTGGCCTGTCAAGTACTTGGGGTATCGCTCCTCCACAAAAAGCTCAGACGCTCAGACTACTCCCCTTTTCTAGATAA
Organism: Anastatica hierochuntica; assembly: GCA_900406275.1. Lineage (NCBI taxonomy): Eukaryota > Viridiplantae > Streptophyta > Magnoliopsida > Brassicales > Brassicaceae > Anastatica > Anastatica hierochuntica. Next base: position 11,993 of record OVAN01006597.1, read on the forward strand.
TATCTCTTCAAAGTTCAGCCATTGGTCTACTAAAGCTTTGTCCTTCTCAGGGAGACTCCAACTCATGTCCTCGGTGATATATAATTTAACAAATTTATGGTGCTCTGCGTTTATGCTTCCTAAAGGATGTTTGAAGGACATTGAACAATTATGCAATCGTTTTCTTTGGTCAGGTGATCTAACGAAACGAGCACGTGCAAAAGTATCTTGGGAACAGGCTTGTTTGCCTAAGAAAGAAGGGGGTCTTGGTCTAAGAGAATTCGCGATATGGAACAAGGTTTTAAACCTAAAGCTTATCTGGTTCTTGTTCACCAACAGTGATTCCCTTTGGGTTGCGTGGATAAGAACTCACATGCTTAGAGGTCAATCTTACTGGACTGCAAAGAAGAAACAGAGCTCATCCTGGATATGGACCTCGCTACTAAATTTGCAACCTTTGGTCCAGAAGCTTTTGGGTTGCAAGTTAGGTAATGGTAAATCAGCAAGTTTCTGGATGGATGAGTGGTCACCCTTAGGACCGCTTATAGACCATGTCACGGATGTTGGCCCTCGATGGACAGGAATTCGCAAAGATGACAAAGTGATCATGGGAACAAGAAATGTTAACTGGCGACTTCCTGGTTTGAGAGCTAGAAGACCTGAACTGATTCTGCGAAGGGAAACTTTGGTTGGGATAAACCCACCAACCGAAGACAATGGTGCTGATGTTTTCACCTGGGGAGAGAGAGGTAACAGAAGCGGAGCTTTTAATACTAAAAAGACATGGGACTTGCTTAGACCGTCCGACCAGAAACTGGAGTGGTTCAAAGCAGTCTGGTTTAAAAAATCCATACCGAAGCACTCATTCACCTTTTGGGTCGCCAACTTGGACAGCTTGCCTCTGCGAAACCGGATGATAGCATGGGGAGTTCATGTCTCATCAATTTGTTTATTGCGTGGTGCAGGGGAGGAAAATAGGAATCATCTCTTTCTCCATTGTGAATACTTCTCACACATTTGGGAAAGCGCACTACGGCGTCTTCGACAAACATCAGCCATGTTTCATAATTGGGAAGCCCTTATAGCGTGGATGTTGGGAGCCTCTGTTAATTTGTCGTCTTACCTCAAGCGAGTTGTTGTCCAAACCATCATATATATGTTGTGGCAGGAAAGGAACGACATGATTCTTTCTCCGAACAAATTTGATCAAGATGCGCTCTTCAAAAAGCTAGACAGACTGATCAGTGACATTTTATTGATTCATAGGAGTTCAAAGCAAGGAAAGAATCTTCTTTTCTTGTGGCTCCCTAATGGCTAACTATCTTACTTCATTTTATGTTAACCCTTTTTTTTAATGGCTTTTTTTATCTTTTTTGGGCCATAAAAACACTAGAATATTATTTTGTAACCCCAAACGTTCATAGTAATAATATAATTAACCTTTTATCAAAAAAAAATAGATCTACATATTTGTAGTTTTCATAGAAAAAAATCAAAATTCATTAAATCAAAGCAAATCATAAATATTAAAAATCAGGATATTCGTTCTGCTAAAACATGTAGAAATACATGTATACAAAATATTAAATATGCATAAATTTTAGGGATAAAACTACACTAACCCCAAAAAAAACATAAATAACTAGAATAACATCACAAAAGATTAGAGTTATTTGAGTTTTTTTAATACTCATACTACCCTTTTCGCAACTTGCTAAAAAAATCAACATTACTAAAATGCCATTAATGAAATTCGCTGGAAAATGCATAAAATCTGGGAAACAAATCTGTAGTGACTTTAGCTTCTCCAAAATTTATAAATCTGTATTCAGATGTACATGCAAAGCCCAACTACTTCCTCGACCGAGTTTTAGCTTTGCAAGAATATTTACCATATACAATCATCCACAGCTCGAGGAAACGGCACCGGACCTGACTCTAAAGCTCCTCTTTCAACATTCCAAGGCTACACACTTCCACAGATCAATTTGGGAAGATACTTGCAGTAACTAAATCAACTTGCAATTTCCATAACTCAACAGTATACTACAAAATTACATATCTCAACATGTACACCAAGAGTACACTTCAACTACACATTTATACAAGCAATAAGAACAATGCCAATCGCATAATCAATCAAAATTAAAATATGCTAGTAACAAACATTTGAAATACTATCGTAGCAAAATTCTGATTACTGAAACAATGGTTAGAAGTAAGGTATTGTGGATAAACAAGTAATTTTCTTGTTCAGCTTCTGCAACTTATGAATTATGGTGCGATTGTTGATGAAATAGCAGGATAATTAAATTTACCTCAACCCAGTAGCTGAATCTGAAGAGAGATTGAATGTTTGTCACGCAGAAAATATAACGCCTACAGCTCCAGTTAAGTCACGAGCTCTGTTACGATCAGATTCTCACATTTTTTTCCTCAGCTACAGATTTATATGCATACATGAAGCCACAAATTTATTAATCTGTTACAAATTTTTTTTTTAACAGAATTTTCATCATTGATGCTACAAAGTTTTCAAGTGTCTCACAGATTTTTTTTTTTGAAAAATCATTGCAGATTTATTCTACTTTACTACAAATTTTTTGTCTTCTACTTATTTTTTGTGCAATTACTGCAAATTTTTCAAAACACTACAAATTTTCTGTAACAGATTTGTTTTTTGATCGAAAAAATTTGAAAATACGACTCTACAGATTTTGTATTGTCTTAAAAAGTCTGTAATTTGGCTACAGATTTTTTTTGAAAAAACTACAGACTTTTTTGAACAAGTTAATTAATAGACTAACATCAAGTGGCTCCAAATTTATTTTATGTTGCTACGGAGTTTTGGAGAGCTACATATTTATATACTTTGACAACATAATTTCTCTTATCATGATGCCACATATTTTTCTCTGACTAGAATAACACAAAAGTTTTTTCATCACTACAGATTTGTATTATAGATTTGTTTATTGTTTTTGATTATTTTTCTATTTTATTTTCATTGCTACAGATTTGTATAATAAATTACTGAATTAAACAACAATTAAAATAAATCTGTAACAGTATCAAATAAAAATTTATTTATTAATTTTAATATTTTTATTTTATAATATTTTATATTTATCATTTTTTATAGCTATATTTAAATTTATTAATATTTTCATTAATAATATATGTTTATTTTTTATGATTTATTTCAATTAAAAAACTATATAAAAATTTATTTTTTTTTAGTCACTTTAAAAATTAGCAATAATTTTATTTGATTTTAACTAGTTCTTTGTTAATTTTAAAAACTTATTTTTTAATCTTTTCATAGAATTTTAATACTTTTATTAATATTTTTTTTTATTAATCTTAATATGCCGTATTATTTTCGGTCTCTCACTCTTTCGTTAAGAAAATTTTTTTTATCTCTCTCTTTCTTTTTTTAATATATCCACTCTCTCTTTGTTCCCATTCCTACTTTAGTTTTCTTCACCACAATCTTAAAGTGTTACGTATCGGTCAAGCCACCTTTTCATCTTCCTTTCCTCAGCTTTTATTTAGTGGTATTTCCGTCACGCAACCACTTTAGGATTACTCATCTATATAAACACTTCTTCTCAAAAAACATTATTCAAAAACACAATTAACGGTTTAAAAGAAAAAAATACATTAGAATGGGAACGTTCTTAGGTCACTTTGTGCCTGGTCTCTCACTTGCTTTCCTTGGCCTTTGGCATCTCTTCAACACCATAAGATCTTACTGTCTTAAAGGCCCTGATACTTTCTCTTCAAGATTCTGGTTCCCTTTCCCTAAACTCAAACATCTCGAGCTTATCTTGATCCTTCTCTTCTCCTTCTTTGCCCTCATCCTCCTCACCCTAGATTTCCCGAATTTTAACTTCTCATCTTTCAAACCAGACAACCTAGAACATGCTTCCATGTTCCTCCACCTCATTATCTTTGCGTGTTTCGCATTGTTCTGCGAGCTAACCCTTTGCTCAGATCTATACTCTGGTCTAATCGGAATTCTCTCTGCCTCCGTCTTCGCACAAGAACTCTTCCTCCTCCATTTTCACTCCACTGATCACTTAGGTCTTGAAGGTCACTACCATTTCCTTCTCCAGCTCATTGCTTTCGTCTCTTTCTCTTCAGCTCTAGCTTCTGCTTCTTTCCCTAAGTCCTTTTCCGCTTCTCTAGTCCTCTCGGTTTCGGTTATGTTTCAAGGATGCTGGTTCTTGAACATGGGTTTTATGCTTTGGGTGCCAGAGTATGTTCCTAGAGGCTGCGAGAGCAACACGTCAACATCTGATAATAGAAGAAGTGTTGTTCACGGTAGTGCAGTGGCTTGTGAGTCTCCTGGTGCTGAGGTTAGAGCAAAAGCATTGGCAAATCTTCAGTTCAGTTGGATACTGTCTGCTATATTGATCATTACATGTGCCTTGTGCCTCAAATTTACCGGCAAAGTTGTGTTGCCTAAGAATAGGTCGTCGTCCGAGTATGAGCGTCTTTGCCGGCAAGGAAGTGATCGTTCTGCAGCCGTGACGGTGGAACTACCGGGCAATTCCGATCAATAATAGATGTTCCTTTACTTTGTTGCAACAATATGATGTATTAGTATTATGTAGATACATAATAAATTAATACGTAGCCTTAGAAATTACATAATTGAAATATTTGCAAGAGGGGGCAGAGTGTAATGCACAAAAATAAATTAGTGAACCCTTTCGCTTGCATTGTGAACTAAAAACATTTGCATATAGCAACGGATTTGAAAATTAAATTGAATATCTTACTAGATATCACTACAAAGTTTTTAGTAAACGGAATCAAAATATAAAATATATATATTCACCCTAAAAAGTTAGGCGCAGAAAATAAAAAACTTAAAATGGACGATAGTCGATAGGAAAAAGAGTTTACTTGTTTCAAGTCATGAAAATATCCCACTTAAAATGCTATAAACATCAGAAATATTTCCATCAATTATATATAGGGAGCATCCGTTGAATTTATCTACCAATTTGAGTTGATTAAACATTCGCTATCAAATTACTAGAATACAATCTTAATTAAAAAAAAAAAGAGAACTTGTTAGGACATATACAGATTGAGCAGCAAACCGCAAAAGTTTCATAACTAATCCAAGGTTTTTTTTTTGTTATGATTCAGGTTGATCCAAATTTTCTTATGTGACCGACATAAACCCGCAATTTTGTTACTTAATAACAATTATGTAACAACCGACCCTCAGAGGATTCTGAAAATACCTAAATATGGAATAGTGCAAACCGGTTTTAACAAAAATCCTCAATGTTAACTCAAATCGATTGTTTTTTAATGAACCTTGTTTGACAAAAATTAAAAAAAAATGACAAGAAGAAAGGAGGGGTGACCATTTGTCCGTACCTTTATCAAGCCACCTATACGACTTCTGGATACAGATGTCCTCCTTCATACCTCCGCATGCCCACAAGTGACTCTGAGATACAAATGTCCTCCTTTGTATCTCTGACAAACCTAAATACGACTCGAGATACAAATGTTCTCTTCCATGAACTTTTTCTTTCCTCAAACACGACTCTGAAATAGGCCTGAACATTTTGGGTCGGGCAACCCGGCCCGCTCTATACCTGATCCGAATAAGCGGGTAAGGGTCGGGTTTGGATAATACTAATTATCCGTTTGAGTAGAGAAATTTTCTTTAAACGAGTAAGGGTCAAGTAAGGATCGGGTAAAGGTCGGGTAAGGGTCGGGTAAGGGTCGCGTAAGGGTAATTATATGGGTACCCATATTATCCGTTCATATAACTAAAAACTAAAAATAATCTATAAATTTAGTAATACTTAACTAGTTAGATTAAAATTTTTTGTCAAAACAAAATGTTAAGTTTAGAAAAAAAATTAAAACCGATAAATGAATTATTGAATATTATTTTTATGTTTAGTGTAACTTTAATTTTAAAATTTTATAAATGTTTTTTATAGGAGATATCATTCTAAAAAATATTATACTATTATTATATTATTTAACAATTTAATAACAATAATAAAAACGAGATATTTATTATATAATACGAGGTAGGGTATTAAACGGGTATTGATTTTAGCTACCCGACCTGACCCTTATTATTATGGGAATGCTTCAGATAGTGATTTTAGATACCCATAATACCTGTACCCGACTCTTACTCGTACTTACCCAACCCGTTACCCGTTATGCTCACCCATACTCTGAAATACAGATGTCCCCTTTCGTACCTTTGTCAGGCTTAGACCCTAAGATACATATGTCCTCCACGATATCTCTTTCCTTCCTTACTCATCCATCCATCTAAAGTTAACTCACTTATTACATACATTCAATATTATTTCTCAATTCTTAAATAATACAGGTAGTTAATATTAAACAAGTGGTTATTATGTCCAATTAATCAATAGGTCTCTCACACTATGACAACCGAGAATCCTATGAGTTTCAGGCGTTTAATTTGGATTAATTTAAAATTTATGAATTTAGGTTCCAAACATAAATATTATGTTGAAGAGACTGATTCAAAAGATGAGGTTGAAGAAGATACAAGAGTATTAGGAAATAGTAAGAGGAAGTCTTAAATTTAACTTTGCAATATTTTCTTTTGTCTGGTTTCTCAAACAAAGTCTATACGGTTTCTAGATTGTTAAATTGCCGCCTGTAGCTCCTTAACATGTTTTGGACGATTAAAATGTACTAAAAACTTAAAACCCTTTAGCTTAAATATAGCAAGAACTTACCTAACTTTTGAGATCCTTTTGTATATGCAAAATGCTTTTTATTTGATTAATCCTTTACATATGGACTCGTTACAACAAATAGTCGGGTTTTAGTGATAGAATTTTTGGTTTAGTCGCTATATTTTGGCATAGGCATGTGATCCCTTTAATACTAGCATTTCCAAACTTATACTCTATATATATTCTATTGTTTCGATTATCTCTAGTTGTGTTCTCAAACCAACCTCCACTAATAAAGGATCTCTCTTTTCTGTGGATGTAACCAATATTAATGAACCACATAAATCCATTTGTATGTACATTACATTTTGTTCGTCTGTAATCGGGTGAGAAAATGTATGAGATAAACGTGAAGATCGAAAAGCTTATCGGAATAAAAAAATTCAAGTTTCTGGCAAATCAAGATGCATGTGTTGATGAAACAACATGATCTCTAGGCACATTTATTAGGGTAGAAGATCAAATTTGTTACAATATATTATAAGGAGGCTAAGGAAAAAAAGCGTATTCAACTATTTTCTTGTATATAGTAGATGAGATTATCATTGGGGTTGATAAAAAGATTGATACAACTTTGTTGCTGAAGTTAGAGATTCTATACATGACGAAATATTCAACCAAGAAGTTTCTTCTTAAACAAAGCCTTTTCACTATGAGGATGTAAGAAGGTACACAACTCTAAGATAACCTTGGCAGGCTGAATTCGATACTACCGAATTTGTGCAATATCAATGTTAGTGTGGATGATGAAGATGTGATGCTAATTTTGTTGATGTCATTGTCGAGTTATGTTGAGAAGTTCTTTCAATTTTCCACATGTGAAAAGGATTCAGTTAGTCTGGAGAAAGTTAGGTTAGCACTTCATAGTAGGGAGATGTGTCACAAGGCATTTGGATCAAGTACATATAATCAGGCTTTGGGATTATTTGTTAGTGGTGGAAGGAGCTTTGGGAAGGGAAAGAGGTCAAACGATAAGACGTTGTTTCTAAACTGAATGATGTATGCAATTCTTTCAATGAGATAGGGCATTGTCCTAAGGAAAAAGAAGTAATATGGTTCCATTGCGGTAATAGAGAATGAAGCCAAGTCTAATGATGATATTGCTCTGGTTTCTCATTGAAAAGTTCACTCTACGGATGTGTGGTTTCTGGACACAGGAGAATCCTATCATGTGTGCCCAATGAAGGAGTTTTTCTCAGAGTATGAGAAGTACTTGATGGCAATATTATGATGGCAAACGATTTTTTCTGCAACATTGTCAGAATTGAATCGATCAAGCTCACAACTCATGATGGTATGTTTTGCACATTGACCAAGGTTAAGATTTGTGGCGATGAACTTAATTTTAGTTAATCGCGTAGATAGCAGAGGTTTCAGATATTCGGGAGAAAATGGTGTTCTGAAGGTCAACAGGGGTTTTGATGTGAAACTAAAGGGATGACTAATCTATGGCATATGAGGTTTTTCATATAGTGAAACAGGGATACATATATTGTCGAAGCAAGATCTTATGTGTGGTCATATGACCAAGAGCCTTGAGTTCTGTGAACGTTGTGTGTTTAAAAAGCTTTACAAGAGGAGTTTCCCTAAAGTTTCTCACAAGAAAATAGGCATGATGGATTACATCCATTCAGATTTTTTGGGTCCATTTAGAGTGGAATTTTTGGGAGGTCTCATATATTATATGTCAATGATTGATTCTTACTTGAGGAAGACTTAGATAATTGTTATGAAGCATAAAAATGAAGCTTTTAATATCTTCAAGATTGTAAAACACTGGTGGAAAATCAAACTGAGAATAAGTAGTAAACATAACTTGTTATTCGAGCTATCTCATACCACATACATGCATTGAGTGCAAAATAACATATGAGGTGTTGTCAAGTAAATCTGGTGATTACTCAGCTTTAAGATTTTTTGGTTGCACTGTTTACTATCATGTCAATGTTGGTAGATAAGAGGCGAGAGCGAAAAAGGTAGCGTTAGTACGCTATGGCGATGGAGTTAAGCGATAATATATTTGGTCTCCACCAGAAAAATGAGTTATTCTGAGCAGGAATATTTTCTTTGATGAAATTTTCATGTTCAAAGTTTCAACATAGCCTAGTTCTAAAGTAGAAGATGATAGTACAAATAAACACAAGGGATTGTAGGATGATTAGGACGTGTCTGATTTACAGAAACACACAGAAGGTCAAGGGAAACATGTAGAATATATTCAGTCATAACCTAAAATATCAGAGACTCAATACATTCAGTTTATAAAGCACATCATCGCTAAAGATTTACCAATGAAGGTTGATATTAAG
>OVAN01006598.1:0-21043 GCA_900406275.1 Anastatica hierochuntica
TTAGGAGATATTGCTTATTCCTAGTGCTTGAGTCTCTAGTTCTCGTGGGCTCGACCCTTAAGTATTACAATCGACATAGCTGTATACTTGCGATTTAATGAGGATTGTTAGTTGATAAAGGTCTATAAATTTAAAACTTGAAGTTAATCACTAGCGAAATCTAGCCTCATCATAGGGGCAAGATTGCAAGAAGACATACGACAGAGGCTGATAGTCTTCTTAAGGTCCAACGCCGATTGCTTTGCGTGGTCCCGTGTGGATATGCCAGAGATATACCCGGAAGTCATAGTGCCTAAGTTGCATGTGGACCCCAAATACCCAACAGTCAAGAAAAAAAGGAGGAAGTTCGCACCTGAGCGAGACGCCATCATCAATGATGAAGTCAAGAATCTCCTTGTGGTCGAGTTCATTAGGGAGGTCCACTACCCGGACAGGCTAGCAAACTTCGTCGTGGTCCGGAAGAAGAACGGCAAGTGGAGGGTCTGCATAGATTTTACAGATCTAAAAAAATCCTGCCCTAAAGATCCATTCCCTTTGCCTCATATAGACAAGCTGGTGCACGCCACAGCTGGACACCAGTTGATGAGCTTAATTGATTCCTTTTCTGGGTACAATCAAATACTCATGCATCCAGACGACCAGGAAAGACGTCCTTCATGACTTTTCGTGGAATCTACTGCTACAAGGTGATGCCTTTTGGATTGAAGAATGCGGGATCCACCTATCAGAGGCTAGTCAACATGATGTTCCCATACAAAATCGGCCAGACCATGGAAGTCTATATAGAAGACATGCTAGTCAAGTCCTTCGATGTGGAAGACCGCATAGGCCACTTGCAACAAGCCTTCTCTACCTTGAGGAAGTATAACATGAAGCTCAATCCCTCTAAGTGCTCATTCGGAGTAAGCTTCGGGAATTTTTTGGGGTACATAGTTACATACAGGGGCATTGAAGCGAATCCAGAGCAAATCAGGGCGATTAAGGCAATCCCTTCACCCAAGACTCCACGAGACGTCCAGAAGCTTACCGAAAGAATGATGGCCTTGAGTAGATTCATATCCAGGTTGTCCGACAAATCGCACACATTCTTTGAAGCCCTTAAGTTCACGGGGAAATTTGAAGGAATATCTCACAACACCACCTCTTCTCTCAAAGCCCCAAGACGGAGAGCCTCTGCTCCTGTACTTGGCCATCTTAGACCATGCCGTAAGTGTCGTCTTGGTCAGAGAAGAAGGAAGCAAACAACGTCCGGTGTACTACGTAAGCAAGTCCCTCCTGGATACCGAGACTCGTTATAGTCACCTAGAAAAGCTGGCTCTCGCCTTGGTCGTCTCGGCCAGGAAGCTGCCTTCTTACTTCAAGGCTCATCCGGTGATAGTCGTCACATCTTTCCATATCAAGTATGTACTCCACAAGCCAGAAGTATCCGAAAGACTAGCCAAATGGACAATGGAACTAGGCGAGTACGATGTGATCTTCCGCCTTGCCACGATGATCAAATCACAGGTCCTGGAAAACATTGTAGCAGAATTATCCCCGCCGATGGTACTAGGGGCAGAAGAAGAGGTCAGGATCTAGCAAGAAAATGAAAGCGAATAAGAATGGAAACTTTATGTAGACAGATCCAGCAACATACGAGGGGCAGGTGTAGGCCTCGTACTCATCTCACCAAGAGGAGAAGTTGTATCAAGGGCAGTAAGATGCAACTTTAGAGCCACCAAAAATGAAAGCGAGTATGAAGCTTTAATTGTAGGACTCAGCTTGACAAAAGACTTGGGAATAGAAAACCTACAAGTTTACAGCGATTCCCAATTGATCGTAAGCCAGACGCAAGGTGACTACCAAGTAAAAGACGCTAGCATGACCAAGTACCAGGCTATAGCCAAGAGGCTCATCGATTCGTTCAAAGCATCCACACTCACACAGATCTCAAGGGAGCAAAATTCGCATGCAGACGCCCTGGCTAACCTGGCCTCTGCCCTAAAAATTGCAGAGCCAACACATACCATTGCTGGTTCTCCAATGGCCGGCTACTAACAAGGACAACGAAGGGCATCAAGTCTCCAATATCGAAGAAGAGGAAACTTGGATGACGCCCATTATTTCCTACCTAAAGGATGACGCTCTGCCCAATATAAAGAGTGAATGCCGTAAGATCAAAAGGCAAGTCTCCCACTATTGCCTGATTCACGGAAAACTCTACAGAAGGTTTTTCTCGGGTCCATATCTCAAATGCGTAAAGCCGAAAGACGCAGATCTAGTCCTCAAGGAATTACATGAAGGCGAGTGCGGTTCCACTCTAGTGGAAGAAGCTTGCTACTAAGAGCCAAGAGGGCAGGCTACTATTGGCCTACAATGGCCCATGACACCCTCTAGATGGCCAAATACTGTGACAAATGCTAGAACCACGCACAAGTATCCAAGCTACCCTAAAAAAACCTCAAATTTGTAAGCTCTCCATGTCCATTCATGAAGTGGGGAATGGACATCATAGGAAAATTCTCGACAGCTCCCGGCCAGCTGGAGTACCTTTTGGTAGTTACGGAATACTTCTCTAAGTGGGTGGAGGCAGAAGCCTTGAGCAAAAGCACGGATATCCAAATCAAGATGTTCCTCTGAAAGAACGTGGTAACACAATTCAGAACACCTTAAGAGATAGTCACAGACAATGGCTCACAATTCACTCGCAAAACCTTCAAGAAGTTTTGCGAAGATTGGGGCAACTCCGAGACATCCACAATCCAATGGGAAAGCCGAATCCACTAACAATACAATAGTAAAACATCTGAAAAAGAGGGTTGGACGACGCCAAAGGCAACTGGGTCAAAGAACTTCCAGTGACCCTATGGGCATGTCGAACCAGCATCAGGACTTCAACAAGGGAAGCACCTTTCTCCCTGGTCTACGGAACAGAGGTGATGTCTCTCGCTGAAGTCAACGTCCCTATGGCCAGGTCTGAGCTTCTAAACCCAAAAGAGAATGAAGAGCTGATGGCTTTTTCCCTGGATCTCCTTGACGAAAAAGGGAAGTCGGAAGAATCTGAAACTGGAAGTGTTATGGATGATTTTGGTCGTTCTTCATAGCACTACGAAAGCTGGAGGTTGATGAATGTTTAGTAATGGTTTTAGGGTGTTGAAGCTAAGCTTGAAGATCAAAGATAGCAAAAGAGTTGCATGTTGTATTGATTCTTTGCTTAGGGTTTTTAAACGTACACGTTTTGCCCTTGAGCTTGGTATTTATACATGTGTTTCATGATTATCCCTCCAAGAATCGGATAGATCATGATTATCTGTAGAATATATGCATCTTTATCTAGAATACATGTCATTATCTACTAATTTAAATAGCGAAAATAGAGGAGAGGCGGGGGTTGGCTGGCTTCCGGCTATGCTTGGTCGTATGACTTCCGGCTTCCGGCAATGGGGCATCGTCTGGCTTCCTGCTTCTGGGCATTCCCTTGCTTTGAGGTCTTACTTCTGTACTCCATCTAAGTCTAGGGAATTCCCATGACCTAAATTACTCCCAACAGTTTGCCCCTTATTGCGCAGGTTCGATCCGAAGCTGTTGAATAACATGTCTTCCAGGTGGCTTAGGAAGGAAGCCAGTAGTCTCTTAGCCTTTTTAGCTGTGACTTGCGCCGCCTCTACTTTCCACGAGTATTTGCTTGCTTTTGGTTCAAGTTTTGTCAGGTAATGAGAATCTCTGCAACGGGAGGTTGCGTCAGGCTCTTTGTCGTCTGGCCTTAGGGCTTTGAATTTTGAACTTTCGTGAGCCGTTTGCAGCTTTCAAGGAGGATTATTTTGTTTAAAGAATCCCAGCTGTTTGACTTGGTGAAGAGAATATCTCATAGTCGTTAGCGAAGATTTGTGAAGATTTGAAGAGAGAGAATATAGTCGTTACTCTCTTGCGAGATTCGCACCAATGATTGGATGTGTACGGCTCGTTTCAATTTCTCCTCATTCTTTTAAACCTTTTCTTCCTTCTTCTTTGGCATTTTCGCTTCATCTTCTTTCTTTTATTGGAATTCTTGTTTCATCTTCTTTCTTTTACTGGAATTCTTGCTTCATCTTCTTCCTTTCTTTGCTAAAACTCTTGCTCCCGGAATCACTTTTCAAGCTTTCGATCCATGATTCTAAGGTTAGATAGTCTTCTTCCTTCTTCTTTTCGCTTCTTTTAGGGTAGATTCCAAGAGTTAGTGTTTAGGATTTCAGATCAGCCTTAGCTTTTAGATCTTTCTTGCCCCAACCAGTCTTTAGATCCAAGATCAGAACTTTTCTTGAACCCAGGCATGACCAGCTCTGGCGATAAATTTTCTCTGGTGGCCTCATCCTCTGTCGGGGCCTGTGTTCAGAGGAGGCGTTTGATTAGGACTAGCCTGTCTCCAGAGGCTGAGGGGTCTTCCGAGGATATGGAAATCCCTGAGGCTAACCCGCTGCCGTTGCACTCTGCCGCGGGCCTGGAGCTATTGAAGGTCGGGCCCTTCTCCAATGCAACCTCCGAGATCTTGGAGGAGTGGAGGTAGAATTACTCCCTTGGGAAAGGCGTTCGCCTGAGGTTGCCTGGGAAGGGTGAAAGGGCCTTCAAATGCCCAGGAGAAAAAATAGCCATGTATGAGGGCTATTTCGAGGCTAGAGTCAGGGTTTCGGTGCCTGCTCTGGTGAGGAAGGTCTCAGAGCACTTCAATATCTATCCTTCCCAGCTGAACCCGCCATCTTGGAGGATTCTCACTGTCGTCATAGTCCTTAATGAGTTCCATGGGATGGATCTCGACATTGATGAGATCCTTTACTCCTACTACTTCACCCACGTTCTTCTGGGTGAAGGTAGGTATTACTTTCGGCCACGTGCTGGTGCTCCCTTGGTGTTGGAGCTAGATAGGGAGGAAAGGAAAGGGGCGGACTTCACAAAGCACTGGGCCAAGAAATTTGTCTTTATGAGAGTCGAGACTTCTCCTGGATTCTCTACTCTTTTGAGATTCAATGGTAGGCTTAAGATGCTTTTGTTTTTTTCGCTTCAAGTTTAGTCATTAACCCTTTTAATCTTTTGCCTTTGCAGAAGCATCTATAGAGAAGTCGGAGGCGGACAAGGAGAAGGCGGAAGAGACTTTGGAGATCCCTGCAGAGGAAAGGAGTATCCCATTCCTTTTGAGTGAAGAAGCGTTGAGCCAGAGCAACATAAGAGGTTGGCTCCTTGTTTCTTGCTTCCTTTGTTTATTTACTTCCGACAGGTTTCTTGACTGATCTTTTGTCATCTTGCAGGAAACATGTTAGGATTCGGGTCTAAGGCACTGGAGGACTTCAAAAGGGCTCAGGCGGCAAGAAAGGCAAAGTTGGCGTCTAGGAGCAAGGCTCCGGAGGTGGTGGAGATCTTGGAATCTCCTTCGACTGGGTCCAAGAGGAAAGCAACCCAGAAGGCTTCCTCCTCTATTGGGGATCCCGATGGTGCCCTGGAGCACTTGCAGGGGTCTGTCTTCCCTGCACTTCCTTCTGACCCTCCTAGCTCTGGTGATCTGGGCATCTTCAACCAGGTCAAAAAGTGACTGATCAAGGTAATTTGCCTACCTTTAGCTTCTGGTTGCTATTTAACTATCTCCTTTTATTTTGACTAACCTTCTTTCTTTTTGTTGCTCAGTTTGCGGCTTCTGTCTTCCATGCCAAGGATCAGGTCGCCCCTGAGGTGATCGCTGCAGGGAAGGCTCAGGTAGAGGATTGCCTTGCCAAGCTGAGGGCGGAGAAAGACAGGTCTGCTGGCTTGCAGAAGGTGCTGAAGGAGATGAAGGATCTGCTCCGGGGGCTGGATTCAGAGAAGGAGAAGGCGGTAGAGAGAGTCCTTAGCTTGACTGAGGAGAAGGCGAAGCTGGAAGAGGAACTAGGCAACCTGGACGCCCGGGTGGCCACATTTACGGATGAGATGTCTATGGCCATCAATGGTGCCAGGATCATGGGGCGCTGGGAAATGGTTCGGGACTACCTCAAGGGTGAGGCTAGGTCTTGGAACTTGCAGGAGGAGTTTGAGAATTACAAGCTGGTGGCGATCGCGGAGGCAGAGGAAAATGGCCTCGAAGCTCCCACCTTTGAAGACGAACCAGAGATTCCTCCTGCCTTGGCTTCTACTCCTCCAGCTGCCTCTGAGCCAAATGTTGAGAAGTCTGCCTCTCCTGATCTCAAGCTGCCTAGCCTCTAGACCCAGAATCAAGAAACAGGTTGCCTGCATGGGCTTACTCTTGCCCCTTGTCGGCTTTACAATGACTTTTATGGCCTTAGTGGCCTTGCCTCTTGGTTGGCCTTCCTGGCCTTGTTTCTGTTTGCCCTTCGGGGCTTAAAGTTTAAATTCTCGCCCTTAGTGGCTTTTTATGAATATTTCTTCTAGCTTTCTCTTGTCTTTTTGCCTTAGCGAGCTTTTGACTTAGACTTAGAGATGATGCTTTGGCAGGTGTTTTATCATTAGCACCTTGACCGACTGGCTTTTGGCTATTAGTTTCTAGCCTCCTCGTCTTGATCGGCTAGCTTCTAACTAAGAGTCTTTAGCTGTTCTGCCTTGATTGACTGGCTTCTAGCTTTGGCCTTTTAACTCCTTTGCCTTGGTCGGCTGGCTTTTAGCTTTGAGCCTATAGCCTCTTCGCCTTGATCGGCTGACTTCTGGCTATGAGCTTCTAGCCTTTGCGCCTTGATCGGCTGGCTTCTAGCTTTGAGCCTTTAGCCTCTGCGCCTTGATCGGCTGACTTTTGGCTATGAGCTTCTAGCCTTTGCGCCTTGATCGGCTGGCTTCTAGGTTTGAGCCTCTAGCCTTTGTCGATATTCCGGCTATTTGACTTCTGGCGTATTGGCCTCTAGTCTTTGTTGTGTTTTGTGGAAGTTCTGGAGTTCCATGTTGGGATAATCTCATTATTTTTTTTTCCAGGGAGTTCTTCTTCTTGTCCTTAGACAATGTCTAGGTTCCCCAGACGCCTCTTTAGCCTCTTGATACCCGGAGGTATCTTTTGGCTTGTTGGCATTTTTTTACCCGGAGGTAACCACTAGCTCTCGTTTTTTGGCCTTTTGATACCCGGAGGTATCTTCTGGCTTTTTGGCCTTTTGATATCCAAAGGTATCTTCTGGCTTTTTGGCATTCTGTTACCCGAAGGTAACCACTTGCTTGCGTTTTTTTGGCCTTTTGATACCCGGATGTATCTTTTGGCTTTTTGGAATTCAGCTATCCGGAAATAGCTTATTTTGCTTTTCTGCACTCTGCTTCCTGCACTGAAGCCACTCTCAGTCTTATTGATTTTGCTCGTAAGAACCTCCATCGCAAAGGGGTCCAAGTGCCAGACTTTTCTTCTACCTCCCACGTCTGGATAAGTAGGTATAAGTGATGCTACTGTACTCAGACCGCATAGCTTTTGCATTTACTGCGGCTTGGTAAGCAAGGTTAAGCATGTTCTTTCTTTCTGCTCAGCACTCTGCTTTCCGATTAGCCACTCTCTGTTAAGCAGATTTAGCAATTTTTGTCTCTTGTTTTCTTTCGGGTATTTTCCCTTGATCAAGCAAAGTTTCTTTCTCTTTTTTTGAGCTTTTCACTTTTGTTTTGGAAGGGTACGTTGTTCATATTACTCCTTTTTTGAGGAGTATTCATTCAACTTGTTCGCCCCTTGCTTTTTGCTTTGGCTTTGGAAGGGTACGTTGTTTATGTTACTCCTTTATTGAGGAGTAGTCATTAAACTTATTTGCCCCTTGCTTTTCCACTGAATTTTCTCGTGAGAAAGTAGTTGTTTTATTGATGGGTATCTGTCCTTAGACGTATCATGATTACATAAAAAGTGTAAAAGAAATTGAAAACCAAAGCAGAAAACGTATCTGGGTATGGTCGTCCGGGTCAGCGGTGTTCATCTAGAAGAAGTAAGACTTTAGGTGTAACCCATTCCAGCTATTTGGTTGTACTTTTTCATACCTGTCTTGTAACTTGTATGCCCCTGCTCCTTTGTCTTCCACGATTTTGTATGGTCCTTCCCAGCCAGGCGCCAACTTTCCCGCGGCCTTGTCCCTGGTATTCTAAAAGACTCGGCGCAACACCCATTCTCCTTGTTGGAACGTCCGGGTTCGTACCTTCTTGTTATAGTTGCGAGGTACTTCTTGTTGGTACTTCCAGTTTCAGATTCTTGCGGCTTCCCTTTTTTCTTCAAGGAGATCCAGGGACAAAGCTATCAGCTCTTCATTTTCTCTTGGGGTTAGAAGTTCAGACCTGGCCGTGGGGACACTGACTTCGGCGGGGGACACTACCTCTGTTCCGTAGACCAGGGAGAAAGGTGTTTCGCCTGTTGAAGTCTTAATGCTGGTTCGGCATGCCCATAGGGTAGCTGGAAGTTCTTCGACCCAGTTGCCTTTGGCGTCGTCCAGCCTCTTTTCTAGAAGGTTGACTACCTTCTTGTTTCTGGATTTGGCTTGCCCATAGGATTGTAGATGTCTTGGAGTTGCGAAACTCAGCTTTATGCCCCAATCTTCGCAAAACTTTATCAAGTTTTTGCTTGTGAATTGCAGACCATTGTTGGTGACTATCTCTTGAGGCGTTCCAAATCGTGTTACCATGTTCTTCCAGAGGAACCTCTTGATTTAGACATCCGTAATCTTGCTTAAGGCTTCTGCCTCCACCCACTTGGAGAAGTAGTCTGTGACTAGCAAGAGGTACTCCAGTTGCCCGGGAGCTGTCAGGAATATGCCCACGATGTCCATTCCCCACTTCATGAATGGACATGGAGAGCTCACGGATTTGAGGTTCTCCGAGGGTAGCTTGGATACTTGGGCGTGCCTCTGGCATTTATCACAATACTTGGCCATCTGGAGGGCTTCTTGGGCCATTGTAAGCCAATAGTAGTATGTTCTCTTGGCTCTTAGTACCAGGCTTCTTCCAGTAGATTGGGATCCGCATTCGCCGTCATGCAACTCCTTGAGGACTAGATCTGCGTCTTCCGGCTTTATGCATTTGAGGTATGGACCTGAGAATGATCTTCTATAGAGTTTTCTATGGATCAGGCACTAGCGGGACGCTTGCCTTTTGATCTTTCGGCATTCACTCCTCAAGGTTGGCAGGACGTCATCCTTCAGATAGGAAGTAATGGGCGTCATCCATGTTTCCTCTTCTTCTATGTTGGAAACCTGAGGCGCTTTAGCATCCTCGTCAGTAGCCGACCATTGGAGAACCAACAAGGGTACGCTAGTTAGTTCCGTTGTTTTTAGGGCTGAGGCCAGGTTGGCCAAGGAGTCCACATGCGAGTTTTGTTCCCTTGGGATCTGCATTAGTTTGCATGCTTCGAACGAATCTACGAGCCTCTTGGCTATAGCCAGGTACTTGGTCATACTAGCCTCTTTTGCCTGGTAGTCGCCTCGCGTCTGGCTTACGATCAATTGGGAATCACTATAAAATTGTAGGTTTTCTATTCCCAAGTCTTTTGCAAGGCTGAGTTTCGCAATTAGGGCTTCATACTCACTTTCATTGTTGGTGGCTCTAATGTTGCATCTTACTGCTCTTGATACCACTTCTCCTCTTGGTGAGATGAGCACGAGGCCTACGCCTGCCCCTCGTATATTGTCTAATCCGTCCACATAGAGTTCTCATTCTTCTTCACTTTTATTTTCTTGTTGGATCCTGACCTCTTCTTCTGCCCCTGGTACCATCGGCGGGGAAAATTCTGCTATGAAGTTTTCCAGGACCTGTGATTTGATCGACGTGGCTGGATGAAAGATCACATCATACTCGCCAAGTTCCACTGCCCATTTGGCCAGTCTTCCGGATACTTCTGGCTTATGGAGTACAGACTTGATAGGGAAAGATGTGACGACTATCACTAGGTGAGCCTGAAAGTAGGGGCGCATTTTCCTGGCTGAGACGACCAAGGCGAGAGCTAGTTTCTCCATGTGGTTATAGCGAGTCTCAGTGTCTCGAAGGGATTTACCTATGTAATACACCGGACGCTGTTTGCTTTCTTCTTCTCTGACCAAGACGGCGCTTACGGCGTGTTCTATGACTGCTAGGTACAGGAGCAGAGGCTCTCCATCTTGGGGTTTGGAGAGAAGAGGTGGCGTTGTGAGATACTCTTTGAGTTTGACTAGGGCGTCTTCGGCCTCTTGCTTCCATTCAAATTTTCCAGAGAACTTAAGGGCTTCAAAGAATGCATGCGACTTGTCAGACAGCTTGGATATGAATTTACTCAAGGCCGCCATTCTTCCGGTGAGCTTTTGGATGTCTCGTGGAGTCTTGGGCGAAGGGATTGCCAGGATCGCCCTTATTTGCTCTGGGTTCGCTTCAATGCCCCTGTATGTGACTATATACCCCAAACATTTCTCGGAGCTTAATCTGAATGACCACTTAGTGGGGTTGAGCTTCATGTTGTACTTCCTCAATGTAGAGAGGGCTTGCTGCAGGTGGGCTATGTGGTCTTCCGCGTCTAAGGACTTGACCAGCATGTCGTCTATATAGAATTCCATGGTCTGGCGGATTTGGTCTGCTAACATCATGTTGACTAGCCTCTGATAAGTGGATCCCGCATTCTTCAACCCAAAAGGCATTACCTTGTAGTAGTAGATTCCACGAGAGGTCATGAAGGATGTCTTTTCCTAGTCGTCCGGGTGCATGAGTATTTTATTGTACCCGGAAAAGGCATCCATGAAGCTCATTAGCTGGTGTCCAGCTGTGGCGTCCACTAGCTTGTGTATGTAGGGCAGCAGGAAAGGATCCTTGGGGCAGGATTTTTTAGATCCGTGAAATCTATGCAAACCCACCATTTTTCGTTCTTCTTCCGGACCAAGACGACGTTTGCTAGCCAATCTGGATAGTGGACCTCTCTAATGAACCTACCCACCAGGAGGTTTTTTACTTCATCATTGATGATCTGGTCTCGTTCAGGTGCGAACTTCTTCCTTTTTTGCTTGACTGTCGGGTATGTGGGGCCCACTTGCAGCTTATGGACTATGACTTTCGGGTCTATTCCTGGCATATCCGCATGGGACCAGGCGAAGCAATCTGCGTTGGACCTAAGAAAGTCTATTAACCTTTGGCGTATGCCTTCTTGCAATCTTGCCCCTATTTTGAGGTTTTTGCCTTGTTCTCTGGGTACCAAGGGAACGTCGTCCATCTGGTCCACTTCCGACTCTTCATTATGCAATGCGGCAAGTGGCCTCTGTAATTGCTATAACGGAGCTATCTTTCCCTTCAAAGTGGTATGGTAGCATGATCGAGCGTTTTCTTGATCACCCTTAACCTCTTTAATTCCCCATGGGGTTGGAAACTGGAGTACTTGTTGCAGGGTTGACAACACGTTTCTCATCTCGTGTATCCAGGGTCTGCCAATGATCATGTTGTAGGCAGAGGGACAGTCTATGACAAAAAAATTAGTGGATAAGTTGATTCCTCCGGCGCACAGAGGAAGTGCTATTTCTCTAATGGTCTGCTTGACTTCCCCACTGAAGCTCACTAGCGGCGTGGTCTTCTTGATTAAGGCTTCCTGGGTTAGACCCAGGTGCGTGTATGCTCCAAGGAAAAGTACATTCGTAGAGCTCTCATTGTCGATGAGTACTCCCTTCACCAAACAATTCGCCACCGATAAGGAGACAACTAATGCGTCATGATGTGGTGTCAGGATCCCATCTTGTCCACACGCTGCGAAACTTATGACTTTCTGGTTGAGATTCTACCACTTGACTTCCGGGATGCTATGATTGTTTTTAGCGAGCCTCGTGCTTTTCTTGGCAGCGGCGTGTGTGATGCCACTTATCTCTGATCCTCCCGATATGACATTGGTCACCCTATCGTGCCTTGGGGAATCAGGTGCTTGACGGCCGGCTGGGACTCCTTCTTCCTGGTTGTCCAACATCTATTTAGCTTTGTTGGAAAAGAATTCTCGTAGGTGTCCGTTCTTGAGCAGCTCGTTGACTTCTATTCTTAAGGATATGCAATCTTCTGTTCTGCGACCATGGTCATGGAGAAGCTTGTTGACTTTTATTCTAAAGTCTTACCATTTTTTTGGATTCCGGCAATTGTCGGGTGACCTCATCTTCTGGGGCCATTTGACATGGCCTCCCATCTCTTTGAAGACTCCTACCAGATCCGCGCTTGATATTGACAAGTTGGATACGTCCAGCAAGTTGGATACGTCCAGTGGGAGTCTGTTGACGTCCGCCTTACCCAGAGGTTTATGTCCTTTAGCTCCCTTCTGTCCAGCGTCTCTGGCAGGTATTTGGTAGGGCTTGTCATCTCTGTCCGTCTTCTTGGTCCTCATGACCCAAGATTCTTTCCAGGCAAGCAGATCTTCTTCCCACTTGATTTGCGCCTGGGCCCGGGGGAGCACGTCTTCCATCGTTCTGCATTGGTACTTGGTGAGCTCCTTGTATAGATCACCATCAGGCAGAAGTCCTCTCTTGAAGGCAGAAATTGCGGTGGCAACACTATAGTTTGGGATGGTGACTTTCTGATTGTTGAAGCGGTGAAGGTAGCTCCTGGGTGGTTCTCCCTTACGCTGCCTGATCTCATAAAGGTAATCAGAGGACTTGGGTGTTACTCTACGGCTAGCAAATTGCTCCACAAACAGATCAGTCAGATGAGTAAAGGATCTTAAGGTTCCGGCTGGAATCGATATGAACCATTGCAAGGCGGCCCCTGTCAAGCTAGAGCCGTACTCCTTACACATGGTGGCTTCCTTATGCTCCTTCTAGATTGCCACAGTTAGCATCTTCTGCTTGTACTGTGTAATGTCATTGTCCAAGTCGGAAGTCCCGTCGTACGACTTGATGAATGGGAAGGTGAACTTCTTGGGCATATCGGTGAGGGCAATCTCCTCTGAGAAGGGAGTGTCCGCATAAGAGCTTAGGGCACTTTTCCTTAGAGGAGGGCTTCTTGCTCTTGAACAAGGTTTTGGTCCTCTTGGGTCCCCGCTGCTGCTGGGTTTCCTCCCTCTCCCAGGTTTTTGGTACGAGGATATTCCACAGTTGGCATCCGGGGTACGTGGACCGTAAACCTGTGATTTGTGGCTTGATTTGCCGTCAGAGCTGAGTTCGCCTCTCTGAGGGTCTAGTTCTCCAGCTCTAGTTGCTTTAGGCGCTGCGTGTTCTCTTGGAGTGTTTTGGCATGAGCCTCCACCTTCTGCTTCAAGGTCTGAAGCTCTGCAGCTGCTGCTTCAGATCTAGTTGGAGTTTTATCTCTTCGAAGCTGCTCCATCTCTCCTAGTCTCTTTTGCCAAGTCTCTAGTTGAGATTGCATCTCCTCGTAGGTGAGCTCTGCTTGTGCTGGTGTGATGTTTGCTGATTCATGATTGTCTCCAACCATCGTCACGTAGTTGTTTTTGAAAGCTCCCCTCCTTCTAGCGCCAACTGTTATGGATGATTTTTGTCGTTCTTCGTAGCACTACGGAAGGTGGAGGTCGATAAATGTTTAGCAAAGGTTTTAGGGTGGTGAAGCTAAGCTTGAAGATCAAAGATAGCAAAAGAGTTGCTTGTTGTATTTATTCTTTGCTTAGGGTTTTCGTGCGTACACGTTTTGCCCTTGAGCTTGGTTTTTATACATGTGTTTCATGATTATCTCTCCGAGAATCGGATATATCATGATTATCTGTAAAATATATGCATCTTTATCTAGAATACATGTCAGTATCTACTAATTTAAATAGTGAAAATAGAGGAGAGGCGGTGGTCGGCTTGCTTCCGGCTTCCGGCTTCCGGCTATGCTTGGTCGTCTGACATCGGGCTTACGGCTATGCGTCGTCGTCTGGCTTCCTGCTTCTAGGCATTCCCTTGCTTTGAGGTCTTACTGTTGTAGTCCATCTAAGTCTAAGGAATTCCCATGACCTAAATAACTACCAAAAGGAAGTACTAATAGGAAGTGGTTCGCAGCTACAACAAGAAGGTACGGACCCGAACGTTCCAACAAGGAGAATGGGTGTTGCACCGAGTCTTTGACAATATCAGGGACAAGGCCGCGAGTAAGCTGGCGCCTGTCAAGGAAGGATCGTACCAAATAGTGGAAGTCAAAGGAGCAGGGGCATACAAGTTACAAGACATGTACGAAAAAGTACACCCAAATAGATGGAACGCGTTACCCCTAAAGTCTTACTTCTTCTAAAAGAATGCTCCTGACTCGGACAACCATACCCCAGAAACATTTTTCTGCTTTGGATTTTTTAAATTCTTCTAGATCTTTTTTCTGTAATCATGCTACGTCTAAGGACGAATGCCAATCAATAAAACAACTGCTTTCTCACGAGACAATTCAGTTAAAAGCAAGGGGAAAATAAGTTGAATGACTACTCCTCAATAAAGGAGTAATACAAGCAACTTACCCTTCCAAAACAAAAGCAAAAAGCTCAAAAAAAAACTCTGCTTGAACAAGGGAAAATACCCGAAAGAAATCAAGAGACAAAAATTGCTAATTCTGCTTAACAGAGAGTGGCTTACCGGAAAGCAGAGTGCTGAGGAGAAAGCAAAAATAGCTTAACATGCTTACCAGGTCACAGTAAACACAAAAGCTATGTGACCTGAGCACATGAGCATCACCTATACCTACTTACCTAGACGTTGGAAGTAGAAGAAAAGTCTGCACTTGGATCCCTTTGCGGGGGAGGTCCATACCAGCAAAACCAATAAGATTGATAGTGCTTCACTACAGGAAGCAGAATGCAGCAAAGCAAAACAGATATTTCCGGATAGCTGAATGCCAAAAAAGTGGTTAACGCTGGGTAGAAGAATGCCAAAAAGCCAAAAGATACCTTCGGGTATCAAGAGGCCAAAAATAATGCAAGCTAGTGGTTACCTCCGGGTAGCAGAATGCCAAAAAGCGAAAAAGATGCCTCCGGGTATCAATATGCCAAAAAACGCAAGCTAGTGGTTACCTCTGGGTAGCAGAATGCTAAAAAGCCAAAAGATGCCTCCAGGTATCAAGAGGCCAAAAAACGCGTCTTGGGAATCTAAGCATTGTCTAAGGACGAGAAGCAGAAATCCCTAAAAAAAAGAGAGATAATGAGATTATCCCAACTTGGAACTCAAGAACTCTTGCAAGATACGGCAAAGGCAAGAGGCCAATAAACCAGAAGTTAAACAGCTAGAATATCGATAAAAGACTAGAGGCCAATATGCCAGAAGTTAAACAGTAGGAATATCGATAAGAGAACAGAGGCTAGAAAGCCGGATGTCGAGACGCTCGAGACGCAAAAGCAAGAGGCTTATAGCCAGAAGCCAGCTGGTCAAGACGCAAAGGCCAGAAGCTTAAAGCCAGAAGCCAGCTGGCCAAGATGCCAATGGTCAATAACTCGCCAAAGCATCGACCATGGATGTCATCTCTAAGACCATCTCCAACCCCACTCCATTTCTTACTCCATAATAGAGTAAAATGTAATTTGGAGTAAAAAATACTCTAACCCCACTCCATAATGAAGTAAAATGTGGGTTTACTCCATTTATGGAGTAGTATATTTTTTGTTTGTTCATTACTCCATTTTTCACTCCAAAATGGAGTAGGGTTGTAGTAAAATTCAACTCTATTATGGACTTACTCCATTTTGGAGGAAAAATAGAGTTTTACATTGGAGATGCCCTAAATCTAAGTAAAACATCTGTTAAGGCAGGAAGACAACAAAGAACTAGAAAAATATTCATAGAAGGCCACGAAGGGCCGAAATACGAGTTCTAAGCCCCGAAAGGCAAATAGAAATAAGGCTCAGAAGGCCACCAAAGATTTAAGGCTACTAAGGCTATAAAATTCATTACAAAGCCCACAAGGGCCAAAAGTAACCCCACGTAGGGGTAGATCATCATCAACAAAAAAAAGAGAATAAATCCCACGAGGGGAGAGCAGCTTGATTCTTGGTTTCGGGTCCAAAGGCTAGGCAGCTGGAGGTTCAGGAGAGGCAGACTTCTCGACATTTGGCGTAGACTTTACTGGGGGTGTAGAAGCCAAGCAGGAGGAATCTCCGGTTCCTCTTCAAAGGTGGGAGCTTCGAGGCCATTCTCTCCCGCCTCCGCAGTCACCACCATTTTATAGTTCTCAAACTCCTCCTGAAAATTCCAAGACTTGGACTCACCCTTGAGGTAGTCCCTGACCATCTCCCAACGCCCCATGGTCTTGGCACCGTAGACGGCCATGGACATCTCCTCCGTGAAGGTGGCCATGCGGGTGTCCAGGTTTCCAAGCTCTTCTTCCAGCTTTGCCTTCTCCTCAGTCAGGCTAAGAACCTTCTCCTTCTCTGATTCCAGCCCCCGGACCAATTCCTTCATCTCCCTCAACTCCTTCTTCAAGCCAGCAGACTTGTCCTTCTCTACCTTTATCTTAGCGAGATAGTCCTCCACCTGGGCCTTCCCTATAGAGATCACTTCCGTGGCGATCTGATCTTTGGCATGGAAGAGCGATGCAGCTAGCTAAACAACAAAGAGGAGGAAGGTTAGCCAAAAGAAAAGGAAACAATCAAATGTCAGCCGGAAGTCAAAGGCAGGCCAATTATCTTGATAATTCCCTTCTGGACGTCGTCGAAGATGCCCAGGTTATCAGAGCTAGGAGGACGGAGCTGTGCAGGTGCTCCAGGGCGCCATCAAGATCGCGGATAGAGGAGGAGGACTGCTTGGCAGGAGGATCCTTCTGCTTTTTGCTGCAGGCAGTGGCCTTATGGGTTCTCTTCCTCTTGGACACAGCAGAGGGAGACTCCGAGATCTCCACCACCTCTGGAACCTTGCTCCCAGATGCCAACTTTGCCTTTCTCGCCGCCTGAGCCTTTTTAAAGTCCTCCAACGCCTTAGACCCAGATCCTGACATATTCCCTGCAAAATGGAAAAAGGTCAGCCAAGAAATTAGTCAAAAGGGGGATAGAAAACAGAAGTAAAAGAAGAAAGCGACAAACCTCTGATACTACTTTGGTTAAACGCTTCCTCACTTAGAAAAACAGGATGCTCCTTACTTCAGCAGAATTCTCTAGAGCTTCCTCAACTTTCTCCTTGCCTTCCTCCGATTTTTCCGTATACACTTCTGCAAAAACGAAAGGCCAAGAGGGTTAGTGACCAAGCAAGAAGCAGGAAAAAGAAAAGCATCCCAAGCCTACCAGTGAATTTCCAAAGCATAGAGAATCCAGGAGAAGTCCCGACTCTCATGAAAACAAACTTTTGGACCCAATGCTTGGTGAAAGCCGCAACTTTCCTCTCCTCCTTTTCCAGCTCCAACACCAAAGGAGCAATGGTTCGAGGGCAGAAGTAATATTTTCCTTCACCCGGAAGAACATGGGTTAAGTAATAGGAGTAGAGAAGCTCGTCAATGCCAAGATCCAGCCCATGGAACTCGTTAAGCACTTGGACAGTGGTAAGCATCCTCCAAGAAGGGGGTTCAGCTGGGAAGCACAAATGTTGAAGTGTTCCGAGACTTTCCTCACCAAGGCCGGTATCGCACCCCTGACTACAACCTCGACATAGCCTTCATACACGGCTATCTCGTCTCCTGGGCATTCAGAAGCCCTCTCGTCCTTCCCAGCCACCCTCAAATGAACATCTTCTCCACTGGAATACTGTTGCCTCCAATCTTCCAGGATCTCAGAGTTTACGTTAGAGAAAGGGCCGACTTTTAGAAGCTCTGGACCCGCAGCGGATCGCAAGGGCCGTGGGTTGGCTTCAAGGATCTTTGTGTCCTCGGAAGATCCCACGGCCTCGATAGACGGACTAGTCCTAATAAGGTGCCTCTTTCGAACGCGAGCACCGACGGAAAACGAAGCTACCGGAGAAAGCTCGTCACCAGAGCTAGTCATTTTTGGGCTCAAAAGGTTTTGATCTTGGATCTAAAGCTCGATTGGGGCAAGAAAATCTTAAAGGCTAAGGCTAATCTGAAACCAAAAGAGGCGATCTCTAGAATCTATCCTTAAACACTTGTTGATTTCCTCACAATATCCTCATTTTCCATGATTGAATGTCATACAAAATCAAAACTCAAAGAGACAATGAGTCTCTTGAAAAATTCAAAGAGAATCCATATGTGTTCTTAAGCAACTTTTAAAGCAAAGAAACATCTAAATGATATGAGAAACAAATCAAAAGACTCAAACAAGCAACAACTCAAATTTTGTCAAAAATTCAAAGTATTTTCGGATTCAATACACTAAGCCAAAAATCATCACTAAAAATATCAACTTTGTGGTCAAATGATGTAAAATAACTAGCATATCCTAGTTATACATAAAGAGATGACTTTAGAACAAGAAAATTTAGCAAATTTAAATACTAATTTTTGGATTTTTTATGCTCCAAAAATTCAAAAATTGGAAATTTCAAAATCTAGTGGAAACAAGCTATTTAACTTGTTCTAATTGTAATCTATGAACAACCAAGATTTTCTAAAGGAAATTTCTAAGAATCAAGCTAAGAAATGCCTAATTCAAACAAATTCATAAAATCCTCAAACTAGTAACTTTAAGAGGAAGAGAGTTTAAGGACAAACCTTGATGCTTGAATGAAGAAGTGAATGAGACTTTTCAATGGAAATAAATTTAATTGTAGTAAGAGAACAAAGAATTTAAGGTTTTGAGATTTTGTTCTTTCGGGTTCTAAAACTTGTTAAAGAGAAAGAGATGAAGTTTAAAGAGTTTTAGATCCAAAACTACTAAAGTGAAAACCAAAACCAAAATCTTCTTGTTCCCTTCCTATTTTCGAAATTGGTTTTTGAAGTTTTAGGGGAAATTGGTTTAGTTTTGTAAAAGTTTGGTTTTGAGCAATTAAAATTGAAATTGGGGCCACTTACCTCTAGGACCAGTCGGGGACCATTATTTGGCACAAACCGGTCCGTAGAAATCACGCCAACCGGTCGGAAAGTCACAGACTGGGCTCTCAGACACTAAGATCGGCCCCGTGCGTTTCCTCGGAAAAAACCTGTCCCGGGAGCAACGCTGACCGGTTGTGGACTCCAGGTGGTGCACGTGGTTGAGGCATAAACCCCATGACACTGGTCGCGTGTCCTCGTATGGCGCACTCCGGTCCTAGAGCCTTTGGTGGCGGTCAGGATGTGTTATCGATCGTATTGTATTTTCCTTGGTCGTTTCGCATTTCAATCGGTCGTTTTGAATTTTGGACAGTCGGTTAGTGTTTAAGGATGTTCTTTTTATGGTAGCAAAATGTTTTTAAACATTTTTGACGGTTGATTTTTCCAAAAATATTGAAGATACGACAATTTAGACATTCTTAAGTTCTTGAAACACCTTTTTAAGAAGATTAAGATCTTGTTTGGATAGTTGGTCGTTGTTGCTCGAATATTTAAGGTTACATAATGAATCCTTAGTACGCAACTTGATTCTTATATGAAAATGGCACTTTTGGCTTAGCAAAACTCATTGGCTAGACGACAACGACATAATGTTAGCCAAAAATTAAAATTTGAAAATACAAAATTATAATCGGGCTGTTTTGTTCATGATGATCACTTTGCTGAGGCATTTTCGATGGTTTGAGGCTATTTGCTTGGCGGGTACTGGAAATCTCCATGTTTCCTTTTGTTAAGGAACTTGATCCTCCGGGCAACTTTTGGTTTTGACCGTTCCAAGGTCAGTTTTTCTCGGGCATCACAGTTATCATATAGTGTTCGTTAATAAAAAATGAAGTCTGGGGGTTTGTTTACCTCTTTTGGTGTTGTTTAAGACTATCTAGGATAGCTCTCAGTGCTTCACTATGATCAAATGATGGCATTTCTCAAACTTATCATCTTGGTTCTTCATGATATCATCACTTTGTTCCAAGAATTTCGAGTTGAAGACTTAGCTTGATTGGCCACTGATCCTTAACATCCTTCTCAAGTATAGAATGAATGTTTGGAATGGTCCAGGAGATGGCTTAGACGATATAGATCTGCGTTCTTGTCAAAATTTAAAAAAATTATTTTGAGTTTTGCTCCGGACACTATTCGACTGCAATATTGTTGCACACTCCTACATTTTATCAGTTGTCACCCAGTCACAACAACTTACAGGTTTGTAATTGAGTTTGAATTTTTTTCGTATTTTTCTTGATTTTTTAAAATCATGCAAAGATAAAAACTAACTATTAGACATCTCAATAAGTCTTGGAAAATTTAAAATAAAAATTAAAAACATGTGAGTTGTCTCTCACAAAGCGCTTGTGTTGAGTATTTAGCTCGACTTCTTTCACTTTTTAGACGTGATCGGTTTCCATTAAAGGAATTGTGCTTTCTTTAGTTTCTTAAGTCTCTGGAATTGGTGCTATAGAGGGTGATTTTAGCTCATCAAGTGCCTTCGGGAATAGCTTAAGAGTGTTCTTTTAAATTTCATCGCTTTTCAAATCAAGATCAATAGGGCTTTGGAACTTGAATTTAGAATAGGATATTGGCAATTTGTAGACCTCTTTCTCTTCTTCATCCACGTCCAAGTAAGGGTCAGCTTGTACCTCGATGGCACAAGAGTATTTCTTTGCATCCTTTTTCGCCGGTTTTGAAGAAATTGGTGTTTTGATGTTGTAGCTTCTTTTTTTGAGAGTTGCTGTGTCTTATGGCTATCTACAGGGTCAAGACTAACCTTCTTTTCCTCCAAAACAGCTTCATTTTCTCTGGATTTGTAGCTCACACTAGGGTAAAAGACTTGCTTGTTCACTCTCGCTAAGCAAATCCTTTTGATTGGGAAATCAAATATTGCTCCAGCAGTAACTAAGAATGTGTTGGAGTGGAAATGAGTTTTAAAATTTATAAGACCTAACTACCGCTCCTAGCCCGCAAGATTAACGGGGTCTAGTTGTAGTATGTGAGGTATCGTCCAAGGATTGAAATGCCTAGGAAGAGTTTAAGCAAGGAGAATAAATCTAGAAGTACTAGTCTAGGGAGCAACCTAGTAGGAGGTGTCACAAGTCTCCACTAGATCTATCCTAGCAATTTGGGCAATCATAATCAAAGGCAATAAAGAAAAGCAAATAGTAAAGGCAAATAAGTAAAGATGCAAAGTAAATGATTTAAAGGCAATAGAATGAAAGTGGATCTCAAGATGATGGCTATTGGTTCGGGCTCAATCTATACAAGTAACGACTTTCCTAAGACTTTATTAGAGGGTTGAAGCTATTCCTCG